>JACBWW010000012.1:5911776-6068240 GCA_020086605.1 Lanius collurio
CTATTAATACTTGTGTCTCAGCTGGAATAAAGTGTTCACACAAACAGTGTGTGCTGCTAGATAGCAGAATTTATGGTACTCCACCTGTATGGGGTATTCAATACAAGCCACATTAAAAGGATTTAGAGCAGAAGAAGGAATCACCTCACTTGAAATACCATGACTGAGGTTTGTTGTTATAGCATCCACTTATTTTATGCTATTAAGGAATTTATACTGTCATCATTGTGGCACTTTTTGACGGCTTTATGCCTCGTGATTTTAGTTTGGCCCTTCTCAGAATTCACCCTGTTGAAAGTAAAGGCTTCTTTTTCTCACTCCCTGAAATGAGGAGCAACCTGATTAACCCTGAGCCCTCACAGATCCTAAAATTCAGCAATGTAACCTCCCACCACTTAAAGTTTTGCTGCAATGTTGGTCAAGGACTCAAAAGAAGGGGGACTTGAGACAAAGCTCCCAGTATTTATGATGGGACCAGGATGCCATCCAAAAAGGTTGATAATACTGCAAACATCTAGTGGATAAATACAAAATCCAGTACTCAGTGTAATAAAATATCCCTAGAAACTCCTAAAAATTATGGAACAAATCAGTGGTATTGCTTTTCACTTTTCTTACCTTCCCTCAATTCCTTTTATTATTTTTTTTTGACAGCCTAGGTGTATCATGTGCTAATATTTGACATTTTGAGCAGTCAGACACCTCAATGAGGTTTGCTTTTGCAATCCATTCAGTAACGTCATCACAGCACAAGTACCAGTGGGCAGCAACTCACAGCAGCATTTTCAAGGCAATATGTTAGCTGAGAAGCCACAGTGATTGAATGGTGTGGAACAGGTGGGTAACACCATTTTCCTGTACAAACCTGGAAAAATTACACCTGGAATCCTGCCTTTGCTGCCTTTTTATCAGAAGGAAACAGACAATGTGGAGGAGGTTCAGAGAGAGCAACATAAAATGATTAAAGGGCTGGAGGGAAACAGCTAGGCATGTAAGGAAGCAAGAAAACTGAATGTGTATAGTTTATGTAAGCAATATCAAAGGAGAGGGCATGATGATATAAATATCAGCAGGGAGGAGGGGAATCATTTGAGTTGGTAGAAGTAGAGCTAGAACAGAATTGAAAGTGAGAAAAGAAAGATGCACGTGTCCTTAAGAGGAAAATTTTCCAGGTAGTGAGACCTGCAGGACCATGGAGCAGTCCTCTAAATGAATTGGTAGAAGCTCTGTCTCTGGAGACATTTAAATCTGGACTGTACAGAGCATTAGAAAATATAAAAATACACTGCAGGGAACAATCCTGCACTGTCAGGGGATGGACTAGATGACTTAATGCATCTTTTCCATTTCTAATTTCAATGATTCTATGGTTCATTAATTGCATATCATACAAATGCAGTAAAATTTGATGGGAATTAAAAAAAAAAAAAAGAGAGCCTACATTGGAGGAAGGTTGCTAGACTAAGTATAGACACATTCCTTAAAACATATGGGATGAGTATGTCACTTCTTAAAATTGTTGCTATTATTCTAAAAGTTATTTCATTCACATTTTCTTTAGCATACTGATGCTGCATGCAGCTGAGTGCAGGATAGGTCACACTTTCCTGTGAAGACAGCTTGTGAACTGATATTTTGCTCTCTTTCCTAAAGAACTTAAAAATATATTTTCCTACTCTGGGATATACTGGGGTGGAGTTAAGTGCTGATCGCCTTTTACAGAACTGATACTATATTGGGCTAATTTTTTTTCTGTTGAAATACACAGCAGAGCTTTGACTGATTTTAATTGTCCCAGGCTTAAACACCAGATTGACGACAGTATTTGAATCTAGACCCTGCTAGAAAATCCAGTAGTGTTTTGTCAATGAGAGGACAAACAATATTTTGAGGAAGTACGGAATTATCTGTTGGACATCTTTAAATGGACGCTGGTTCTTAATGCCGTGTATTACCTGGTCAAATGAAGTCATTATCCAGCTGAAGCCAACCTTTTTCTCCTCCCAACCATATCTCACACCTTGAATGGGAGTCTCATGTAACAATCTGCTTCTTCTTCAGCCTTTCCCACAGAATGAGCTACATCCTATATTTTTCATGCAGGGCATCACAATGGCCTCCTTCCTCAGAACCTGCACACCTGAGTAGCAGAGCACTGCAATCTTCCACCCAGTGTTGACAGGCAGGATGACCTTGGAGCAGAGATCTCAGCACTGCACCTCAGCTGAGGACATACAGCAATTCTTGGCATATGGTAGACCATGACACTGGCCTAAAAGTCAGAAAAATACTTGAAAATCTCTGCCCCCATGGGACTTCAGGAGCACTAAACCGTGTCCAAGTTCTCACCTCAGCTGGAGCCTTTGGTGCTCAGACTCTTTGTAGTGAACTTGTGCTAGGCAGCTCACGTGCCGGGCTTTTTTTACCTTCTTGTCTAGAATAGTATAATAATGTTTAAAGAGCAGCACAGTTGGCTGCAGCTGGCCAGTAACTCAGCTTTATGGTATCTGAGCAGAAAATTGAGTGAGGCAGGGAATCAGGGTGTACTAGCACATACACATAACATATTTCATTTTACTAGCTGCTCACTAAACACAAACCACATCTTTTTCTTCCTGTCTAAATATGCTGCTATGGAAAGTTAAGTCCTCTCCTTAATTTCTGACCTCAGTCTGTTAACTGGTTCCATCCTGAGCTGTCTCCCTGACCATATAAACTGCAAAATACTGAGTAAATCAATTTATGTTTCCATTTGAACTTCTTTTTACAAACTTCTTTTTACAAACTTCCATTTGAACTTCATTTGTTTTTAAGAGCTGCACAAAGTTCTTCATTAGGTTAACAATGAGGCCCCCTTTTCTCCAAAGAGTTCTATAATAATTAGTTCTTCCTGAGGCCCAGCAAAAGGCTGTGCCTGTCAGTAGCACACCATGAGAGTTTCATTTCCCCCTGAACTCCTATTATATTTTTTGTACTGATCAATTCACAAAATTAGTAATAAATTTTATATAAGTCATCCTCACAAATCGCAAAAGAAATGTGTAAACATATCCAGGAAAATACTTCTTGATGCATAACCGAGCAATAAGGGGGACTGCATGTAGCACATCCCTGCAATGTTCCTACAGTGGGTATGGATTCCCTTTTCCTAGTATGTGCTCTAGGTAGTTCTGTCAATTTTAGTGAATGTAAGAGCTAGCCTGTAGACTGAGATAGACCCTAAACCAGTGAGTTTGGTATGGCTACATAGGCATATAGGTGAAAAAAAGAGCTAAAACTTAGCCTGATCATCCTCCAGCTTGGGGATTGATTAAAGGACAGTGATTTGGTTCATTTGAAAACAAAGGAGGGGCAGGAATGAAACAACACAGTCATTGCAGAGAATTGCAGAGCAGCAGAGACTTACTGGAGCATAAGGCACCTTTGATCGTAGCGGAACTGAAAGAGGGTGGAGACAGGGGACCAACTGGGCAGCCCAAAGGAGAACTCTCTGCTCCCCTCCCGGGTCAGAGTGGGGAGATGCCAGGGCTGCTCCCAGCACAAGCATGGATCTCAGCATTGGAGATCTGCTTGGGCTGTATCTGGGACACTGAAGGAGCTCAGCTGAACTTGTGTCTTCTGCGTAAAAAAAAACGTGTTACTATTTTACCTTGATGACTCCATGGTTTGTTAATTCACCATGGCACACGGCACTATCATAATATTGTAGAAAAAGATGCTTCTACATTACAGCTCTTTGGAAGGATCTCTACTGTTCTGCCTATATTTTCCTTCAGAACAAAGTTCATGTGAATGTCTTATCCTTGCAAAGAGGAATCCTTTATTTCACCCTTGTTGTTCTGCTCTGCTCTTTGCAATAAAGTAACAAAGTATGATTGCTCTTAACTTACTTTGGGTGGTCACTTACAGAGCTCCCCTAATCTTCCTGACCCTCATTGGCTCCTTTAGATCCCAGCTCCAAGACCATGAAGAGATAAATCATCTTCTGTATATGTTATGCCAAAAGAAAAAGGGAGAAGAGTGTGACCTGTGTTCACAGACTGTGATACCAATGCCAGCCTCAGAGAAAGAAGAGTCTTAAAAGAGTAATAACATTAATGCAGATGTAGAACTGTCATATTTAATTTACAATGGGCAGACAATTCCAGGCAATCACTCCCACAGCTATCATAACTCAAACATATTGCATATATGTGTGTGTGCACTGCATTTATATGTGTGTGTGTATTGCATATGGATATGCAGAAAACTCATTATCATGTACAGTAATGGTAAATATTTCATGGACCTCATTCTTTCAGTCTTAGTCCTTTGTGAAGGGAGGGAAGTTGCACCTGAACAGAAAATTGCAAGGGTATCAGGGTTTGGCTCCATGTCAATCTGTTCACTTTATCTCACTGTGCTATTCCTTGGTGGTGACAGTAAGAGCAAGGGGCAACTCTTCTTCCCCTGGGAGGGGAGAAGATCCCTGTGCCACAGGGACCAGGCAGAGCAGCGCTTGAGTGAGCAGCACATTTTCTGTCTCATTTTAGAGAGCTAGGGACACTGGGGATGGAATTAGGGAAGTTGGAGCACTGTCTCTGCTTCCTCTCTGCAGCCCAGAGCTGTTCTCCCAGAAAAGTGAGAGCCTGGTACAAGCTGCTGATTTGCATGCCTGCAATGCCCCTGGGAGAAGGTCTAGCTGGAGTGTGGCCATCTATTTTTACTGTATAATACCAGGTTAGCTCCTTGCAGCTTGTTAACAAATCATTAAAAAAATCAGGTGAGAAAGCTTGATGACACTTCTTTGTTTCCTGCTGCCTATCTGCAATGACACTCACTTGACGTGAAGTGGTTTTTTGCCTGCAAAGCCTGCAAACCCAGTGCCAATTCTTCAAATCGTAGCTGATTCAGCTCTCTTTGCTCACCTATGGTCTTACTCCAAGAGGAGTCTCCTAAGAATTAATATATTGTATATGAATAAGGGGGAAGGAATCAGTTTTTGCCGAATGCCAGCATGTTTCACTTTCATCGGGCTCACGGACAGCGTTGTTCAGGCTGAGTTTATCTTGCCCAGAAAGAGTCTTCTACTTTTTCTGACTCCTTTCTTGTCAAATGGAAACCAATCAATTCTCAGAGG
This sequence comes from Lanius collurio, assembly GCA_020086605.1. Taxonomy (NCBI): domain Eukaryota; kingdom Metazoa; phylum Chordata; class Aves; order Passeriformes; family Laniidae; genus Lanius; species Lanius collurio. The sequence goes on from JACBWW010000012.1 coordinate 5,916,896, forward strand.
GTGTTGAACTGAAACCGAGAAGCCAGTTTAAAATGTATCTTGCTGGAAATTGGCAAGGCTATCTACCTGCTCCACATCAGTGCCTTTCTGCTCAAGTGCTGTCTTTACTTGGCAGGAACACAAGATGGAATAAAAACAAGTAGTTCTTCCAAAATTCCTGCCTGCTTAAATTTACATACAAGATTAAATGATTTTTTGTCTTGTTATTATACCCCCTGGGCTCCCGCAGTACAGGTTGGTTCATGCATAAATCACTTATAGCTGACACACTGCCTATAATTTTCTCCAGAAACCTGGTAGTTTCTTAGTGCAGTAAATTCGCTATAATTTATAGCAGAAAACACCTTGGAGCGGTGGCTCTAACATTCCTCACTTGCAGTTCTGAGCTGTCAGGAACTGCTGTGCTGCTGCCCCACTACCACACAGTCGCTGTGCTTCCCCCCAGCAGCACCTGCATGCTGGAAATGGGCACAATTATAAGCAGGCAGCTAGAAAGACCCCAACAACTTGTTTGCAAGGTGATGTGGAAGCAGCCAGACTGAAAGATGCTTACTTTTGCTTTTATGTTGTCCTTTTATTTCAATATGGGCCTGAAGAGATTTAGTCATCCCACAAGCAGTTAACCTTTCCTATTTGTTGCAGTTCAACTCATTAATTAAAACAAAAAAAGGAAAAGTTTCCTTTGTGACATGGAAGAAGTTTTTCTGAGGAGATTAATAACTTTCTCAGTCACATATGGTCAAGCCCTGTTTGTTTCCAGCCATACTTCAGAATGCCCTGGGGCTTTTTTTGGTGGTAGCTTGTCAAAAAAGCCACACGTTACCCTGATTTATCTGAGAGCTGTTCATGCCAAGCCTGGAGCTGCTCAGCCATGCTTTGCTTGTATCACTTGTCCCGTGAAATGATAAGCTGAAAGTTCTTGCCTTGTAATACTGGGTAAAATGTGCATGTGGCTGCGTGAGCCTTTGTCCTCCTCTGCAGCAGATGAAACTGTGGCAGGGTGTGTATGTAGCTGTTTCACTGCTTTGAAAATTGTCTGTACAAAACCAGTTACTCTTCTTGATGGAGGGAAGGAGTAATTATGCTCCTTCATATGCAAGTGCAAAAAGGGGTTACTGTGGATTAGGCTATGAATTTACAGCTCATCCACTGCTTAAGTGTCTTTCTGTGGGTCTGTAACCCTCTGCATCAAAAACCTGATCTGCTCTGCACAGCGCAGAGTGGGTGGAAGGCTGTGCAAGCCTGTGCACCAGGGCCAGTCCTGCGGAGCAGCTACTGCAGGGTAAAACCCTTCCCCAGCTTCCCTCCTATTAACAGTTTCATCCCTCTTACCCATGGACAGATGGTAAAGGGAGCTGTCAGAAACACCTTGTGTCCCCTCCGTGCAGCCCTGGTGGGTATTGGCTCAGCCCCTCATTTTCCCTTGAAGACCCTCAGACCAGCACAGGGTGAAAGGGCCAGTGGATGTCCCATGGGGCTGTCCCAGCACAGCAGGGACTTGTTTAGTCTCACAGGGGGGTGGTTGAGAAGCGATAGGATCACTTTCTATAAAAACATCAGGAGCAAACAACAGGGAATGTAAAATTTTTTTAATTTTTTTTAGGGTTTTTTTGGGGGGGATGGTTTTATGGATTTTTTTTTTTTAGTTTTAAGGCCATGTTGGCACAAGAACAAATGGATATACACTGCTCACAAATAAATTTAGTCTGGAAATTAGAAGGAAGTCCTAATCAGAAGAGCAGGGAGGTCCTGGAACGACTTTACGATTGGAGCAGCAGCATGCAAAACCAAACTGCTGTCGAGATGGTGGTGGATAGCTACATGAAAGGTTTTATATGTTATTCTTGTGCAATGAAGGCACTGGCTAGAAAGTATGGGAGGTGCCTTTCCATCTTGCTTGCTCTGCAATGTCCCTCCATGCCTCCTTAATCTCCCCAGAGGATTCCAGAGGCATCAGCCTCTTCAATTAGGGGCAAGGCATTGTTCGAGGAAGGCCCATCCTCTTCCTCATGCTCCCTGAGCTGAGGTATACCCAAATAAAATAGGAGACTGGAGGCCCAGAGAAGGTAGCAAGATCTAGGTTTTAAGTAATTGTTTTTCAGAGAAACTTTTGAGATTCTGTCTGTCCTCACTCACTATCCTCATTGACAACCTGAATTTTCATCACTTCTTTATTTCTAAATCCCAACTATTTACTTTCAGAAACATGGGCCCAGGTTTGAAATACCTACAGGCTCTTGCTGAAAAAAGCTGCCTATGTAAGCCATTTTTGAGGGGTTTTTTCATTAGCAGGGATTTTCTTCACATGCAGAAATAATATTAGGAAAATAGACTTATTTTTAAATATGACTGATGTGTTTTGATGAGTTTTACAGCAAATGCACTCAGCAGACATAGCAAAATGCCTCAGTGTAGGTAGACATTGAAATGCAGAACAAAACCAGTCGTTTCTCACAATGGCTTGTTTTCCTCTGGGAAATTGTAGGCAAAATCTCTTCTTGGCTGACTACACTTGTCAGTATTTGGTAAAATCTTTTAAATCCTGTCAAGATAGTAGCATTGCCTGCCCCACTCCTAAAATCCAGAGTAGTGAGAGAGCCCAGTGCCAGGGATACCCTCAGTGTCATCACCACTGACAAATCACTGGAGACCTTGTTGTCTCAGCCTCCTGTGCAGCTCCGGTGTTTGACTTGGCAGTTCTTGATGTTCCTAGTGTGATTCAAGTGTTTACCATCATGTCCAAGGCATGCAAACCCTTCAAAATGTCAAACATCACAGATTAAAATAAAATAAAATATGATGAACACAGGATATGTGACTCCCAAGGCAGCCGTGACAAAAATGCATCCTCAATCACACACACTTTTGCCACTTCAAAGGAAAAGCCGTGCAGTGAAAGGCTAACTCTTCATCAGGCCTTTTCAGATCAGGCGTTTTTCTCAGGTCTGTTCCTGGAACACGTTAAGAGAAAACTCTCTCCCCTCACCCATTTGGAAAATGTCTTACATTTGACTCATATCACCACATACTCTGCCGTCCTCTCTAGGCCCCTGCAATAAATGTCACAAGGAAAAGGATCAGGAGGGAGAGGTTTTCAAACTAGTGCTGTTTCAGGCGCTAGTTTAATTTTTAGTTGTTTACTGTAGCTTATATAAATTAAACTCTGAACATCCTTGTCCTCCTCTGTTCCTTTCAACAGATTTCATTCCAAAACCTTTTCAGGTATGCAGACATAAATCTGGAGAAATTCCCCTGAGTTGTCCAAACTGCTACAGACTTGTACTTCTAAATAAGACCAGTGTGCTGCTCATGTGGTTACAAGGTTGGCATGAGCTTAGACTTTATTTTTTCCTTCCAATGTTGCAAAACTGTGGTCTCAACACAGTTTACACTGGACAATTTCCATCCTCAAATAATCCAACAAGTAAAGCACATTTGTGAAGACTGTGATTCTGTGATTTCCAGAAAGTAAGAGCTGTAGCTTTAGGCTGCCAATCTGCTGTTTGGCAGTGCCACAGAGGCTGACTCCAGCAAGGCTGACTCCCAGACCACTTATTTGGAAAACACTTGCCTAATGGGACAAATTTTAGATGTGCTTGCATTACTTGGGAGACATTATTCAAGCACATGTAAATTGCCACCTTACAAATCTTCTCTAGATCTTGATTTCAAGTTCCTATTGCTGAAAATTATCTGCTTCAGAAGGGAGTTTATGTTTTGATGGTGCATATATCACAGGAGAGATCCAGGATATCTGCAAAACTTGGTAGTGGAGCACCGAATTACCAAGCTGTGGAGCTCTCTTTCTAAGCCCATGCTGTCACAGAACCTGCCACCAAAATCCTGACACGAAAACGCAGTGGGATGGATGGTGCCTTAATTCCAGTGCCAGTGTGTGTTTCACTGGCACACACAACTGGGTCATGGGCTTTTGAACTCCTTTGTCATCTCGGTAAGTTCAAGGAAACGTCACTAGTTTTGGTTTTACAGATCACTCCTTCAGCTCTCTCTGATTTATGAAGTGTGGCTCATTGCCTTGGTTCTTCAAGCCCCCAAACCAACTAGCCACATTGAAAAATACTTTCTAGTAGCATATATGCTTGTTTCCTGCCCTGATCCCTCCTTTTTTCTTCATCTCTATGTAGGGTAGGAGTAAGCAGAGGTTGTTGTGGGTACAGTACAGTACCCAGACTTTTGATTCATCAAAGAAATATCTGTTGTTGGTAGCAGTATTCCCTCAGTAAGATTCATTAGTGAGAGATTAAGAGTTCAGGATTGTGCAATAACATCTCTATACAGGTCCAGAGACATAGTCCTAGGGCAGAACATTTGGAGACCTGTTAACAAAACCACTCTCCACAGCAGAGATCCTGTAAAATCTGTTCTCTTCCTCTATTTGCATAAATTCAGCATGTCTTGCTGACAGGTCCTCATCTTATGTGTGAGCTGGAAGAGAGCATGTTCACCACCACTCCTGGCAGAGTCAGGAGGGTGCACTGTCTTGCAGCACATACTGTTGTGTCCTCTAGGACTCCAACACTGGATGAAAAGTGTGGCAGCAGAGTGAAATGAGCACCAGATCAAGCTGTGCACACACAGCCTTTTTGTGGAGTCACCAGGAGCAGAACAGTTGCTGAATTATGCTCTTTAAATGGGACTGTTTACCCTGCACCATCATGTCACTCTTCTTTATATTCTTGTCCATATATTTGGTCCCCACCTGTGCTGGCCCCTGTGACCTGTCTACTCCAGAAATCCAGCACATGGCAGAAAAACAGTCAGGGGTTAAGAGGTAGCTTCATTCTCAGTACTACTTGGAAGTACATGTTTCATTGGTAATTGCAATTTTAGGTTAAGGACAGGGTCAGTGACATTATGTAGAGTATCTCACTTGCTGGTGCTAAACAGCTTTGTACTTCACTGTCAGAGAGTACCTCACTCTGATGGAAATTCTAGTGGGTTTAGGAGTTTCTCAGTTCTCAGTGCTTCTTGCTGAATACTTTTCTGTCATGACAAAAGGGTTTTTAACTACCAGTTGTGTGGTTGGGCACTAGCAGAAACTAGTTGAGGGAATCTGATGGTATCTATTGGAATTTCTAGTCTGATAAATAGGGGAAATATTAATCATTTCCTTTTTAAACACCAACAGTTTGTTCTGTGCTCTGCTGTACAGAATCCAAAGTACAGACAGTGCTTGTACTGAAGAACTTGCATGTCCAAACAAGGGCCAGACAGATGGCAGTGAGTAACCCAGAGGTACAAAAGCTTTTCTACTCATGTACATTAAATGATTATGTGTGAATTGTCAGACTTTATAGCTAACTGATTATAAAAGGAACTTGCTAACATGCTGCTATGACAAATACTATTGCTTTATTTGCAGTCAGTCACCAGATCTACAGAACTATTCATCTCTTTCATATATTCATGTAATTTTGTTCAAAAACTTTAACACTAGCCACTGTGTCTCCAAAAAAGCAACAGTAAGCATTTGATGGGGTCATTAGCATTGCCCTGCTGTGCACATCACCTTAATTACATTGTCATACTTTTCTACTTTTTATTTAGTCTGCTTTATTTTTTATTTAGTTTTACAGGGCATTTGGAGGATTCCTGCTCACTGTAGTCTGAATTCTAGGAAAAAGGAAAAGAAGAGATAATCTGCTGGGTTTTGGATATGGCAACCAGTCTGAGGCATTGATATGCAGCTGGACTTCTTGCCCATTCAATTTTCTTTCTGCACAGTTGAACGTCAATTATTCAGTTGAACATGCCTTTCCATGCTACCCAGTTTATATGCCCTTGGGATGAAAATGATATCTCATGAATAAGGTAATGTGTCAAAGTAGCTTGGCAAAATCAGGCAATTGGGCACTTTTTAAAGGCATTCAAACTTTTTCTTTATGGTTAGATCAGGGATCTAATACACATCTGTTCCCCTGGCCCAACCCAGCAGCCCACATCAATCACCAAGCGCTCAACCAGTTTCCTGTGTGCAACACCAGTCAGAAGGCAGAATGACCACACATTCAAACCACAGTCTGCCTCAGTGTGAGCCCTGAGAATGAATATTTCCTGCAAAGACACCTTTTTTTTCCTCCTTTGGGGAGTCCTATTGTATTAGTTCTTTCCTGAGAAACCTGTCAAGAGCAGAGTATGAAGTCCAGGCGCAGGAAGGGAACTTAATGACCAAGAAATACATATTGAAAAAGGGCATGTTTTATTCAGATAGTAATGGGTTAGAGGGCATGTCATGAAACAGCAGAGTTAGTATCTTATCATATGCTATCAAATAACCTATCTCACGTGCTGACCTCCAGACCTGGTTTGGATTGAAAAATTCCCTCTGAAATCCATAATAGTTTGTTGCTTTCCGGATTGTATTAATTAAAAATCATGAAGTAATGGTTCTTCAAAACAAAAATTACTCTTTCACAATGAACAGCTGGCAAGTTTGCTAATGGATCAAGAATCAGGAGAAAATGCAGATGTGTATTCCTGTTGAGAGAGATTTTCTTTAATATGGTTAGAGACTACACAGGATAATGATGAAATTGATACTGGCTTTGCCCAAAAGGTTGAAAAACATAAGGAACAATTGTGAGTAGAACAGAGGGGGGGAAAAACCAACAAAACATATTTTTCATTAATTTTACATTCAATGTGGGATTTTTTTGTTTCTCCTTTTTAGACCAACTATTTGAGAAGAACTCTAAGGTTGTTTAGAATACTGTGAAGCTGGGCAAACATTTCCTTTAAAGACCTAATTGTCAGCCAAGAACTGCTGAAAAACTAATAACTCCATATCCTTTTTAAGTTTAGACACAGTGTATTAGATTTTGAAATGTATTTTGGCTTGTGAAGTTTGAAAGCAGAGAAGATTTTCAAAGATGCCTGGACATAGCAAGATCTATTTCTAACTCATTTGAAAGATGAACATCTCAGTCAACATCTCAGCTGCTTGCCAACATTCTGGTAATATACCTTTGTTTGTAGAATTGTTCACAAAGGCATAAAAGCATTTAAATGGCTTTTTGAACAACTGCTGGTAAGGGAAGGTCAAGAGAAATTAAGTTAACTGTGTCAAGCCCTGAGAATTCAACCATGCACAGCTGAAGACCCAGCCAGGAGGATGCCAGGGGCTGGGTGTGGATGCAGGACTTGAGGATAAGATGTGTTTGTAACTAAAGAATCACCTCAAGGCCTCTTTGTGAAGTCAGGACAAGAAGAGCAACACCAGATGATTTAAAAGGGCCATGGAGAAGACACAACTTCTGCCTCTTGGCATTCTTCCTACAATGAAAAAAATCATATTACACACTCCCTGCCTTTGTCTGCAAGTGAGGGGGCGTGAAGCAATACTGGGGTTCTCTGCAGGTTTCACCTCTGGAAGCCTGTGTGAAATCAGGCAGCAGTTCCCACTGAGTAGTGGGGTGATGTGAGTTTTTGAACTCTGAACTAGAGGATTAGCTCTTTCCTGGGAAAAACAAAAAACTCATTTTCAGCACATATATATTGTGTATGCTTTATGAATGTGTGCTCATTCTGAGGTTTGTTTGGAAATCTTTGGAATTAATTCTGGAGGTAGAGAAATGCTTTCTCTTTCAGTTAAAAGATGGTCATATCTGTGCCCAGTATCTGTTTCTCAGGTCTCTTACTTTAAAATCAAGACTTGCAAAACTGGAAAACAGGAGCATCTAGGTTAAATATTGCAGATTTTTCTGCTGGCGTCAGCAGAGCAGCTTCTTTAGATGAACTGAACACCACTTACTTCAGAAAACACTTCTATTCCAACTTCAGTGTTGGCTTCCCTGTCGAGTTAATTAATCTCTCAGGATTGAAGATTAAGCGAATTTGGAAAGTGAGCAGAATTTGGTTCTCAGAGAGTTGCATACATTTGCCATTTGTGGTTAGGAATAGAACCCAGAGAATGTTTATTCCATGGTAGGAAAAACAGTTTTTACTTTTCTTAAACACAGCTAGCTGGTTTATGACTCCTGGCAGGAGTACAGTAACTTTGAGCAACTAGTTTGTTTGTTCCAGCTAATTTATAGAGGGTGATATTCATTTTCCTTTTCCCTTAAAGAGATTCTGTCCTGCAATTTAGGCCTGCAATGAGGCATTGCTTAGACCTGATAGAAATCAGGCATACAGTGTTCTCCAGAATCCAAATAGCTAGACAAGGGTGTGCTAAATCTGTCACGCCTCTAACGAGATATTAAGTGCCACAGCTACTGCTGTGTCCTGTAATTCTTCAGGTCTCCCAGTGCAAGAGGCCCTTTTTGAGAAAACAAGAGTGGAAGGGCGTGGAGTTAATTAGCAATCTCATTCCAAGGAATGGGCTGACGTCATTAAAACAAGCTCAGTGTAAAGTGAGGCAATAGCCATCCATGTCTCTTGAGAAATCAAGGAGAAGAAGGGGGAAAGACCACCATTTTGAAACAAACATTTAAGTCCGAAAGCAAAACTCTTAAGAGCAACTACAGTGATTTGCTCCCAGTTTAGATTTACACCATGAATCCACCATATGCTTTTTTAAGAATTTCCTTTCCATTTGACTTATCTGAAGCATGGAGGCAGGTGGTGTAAATTTGGGAAAGCTCCCACTGGCTGCCAGAGCTTCCCAGCTCGGCTGGATAGAGGTTAAAGTGGAGGGAGTTGGGGCCCAGAAGGCTTTGCAGAGCTTTCCTTTCCATCCCATCTGTTTCTGCCCCAGCAGTTGATTCCAAACAGCGCTGGAGCCAGTTAGGAGGGGCCCTTTATAGGAATGCTCTGAAGGCTTATGTAAGGATTAGCATCTCAGAGATGGCTAGAAGGCCTTACTGCATCTAGTAACAGAGTGCATGAAAAATCCTCACGTGGACACTAGCAAAGTCTGTTTGCTCTCTAGGCTGCATGGCAGCATGGGCTGGATGGCCTGAAAACAGACAGCCTTATTCCTCAGGCAGGCAATGCCAGGGAGAAGCTTAGTGATGGCTCAGACCCAGAGTACTAAGGTACAAAACCAAGCAATATCAGGTGATGTTTAAGAGGAGCACACCAGTGCACTGTTTTATCCAGTTTTTCTTTTATTTGCATAGGCAGTCTTTTGCACTGCAGTGGAATGCTGCTATGGAAATTGGGCATGTGGCAAGGCAGAGTTCACTCTCAGTGCACAGTGAAGGGAAATAAACAAAGAGAGTATTGGAATAAAATCAGGGTAAATGCAATTTATAGAATTTTTAAATTCCATTTACTCCCTCTTGTGAAAGTAATCCATCCTTGTGTGCCTAAACCAGTCTTATAATGGATGCTATCTCATACTGGCACTTTGAGTAACCATATATTTCTGATGTGTGAGTTATTAAATTTAAGCCTGCCTGAGTCCTGCAATAAAGCTTTGCTGACTGTTAGGTCGGTCAGAGATCCCAAAGCCAAGCAGAAGAACTGAACTACCCATAGAAAAGGCCCTTACATAAATTCTTATTCTTGTTTTGCACTCTTCCATGATTTACACATTAAAACCAGATTGTTGCATACTGACTTGCCTAGTATAATCATACTGAAGTGTGGGTTTCAATGCCAGTATATGTATTTTAAATCTTAGGTTGGAAATTTATTTCGGCACTTTACTTAGGAGACAGAAAAGCCATAAAGAGGAATAAAGATCTTTATAAGGTTTGATGAAGCCTCACAGAAAGCCACAAAGGAAGAAACATTGCACAAGGGTAAGTACAAGTAGAGGAAAGGGGAAGTCTCCTGAAAGGGCTTCTTCTCTGCAGAATTTTCTTTGGCTCCTTTTGTAAGACCTGGGATTAGTCTAACAGCTTGTCAAGCTTCTGGACCAATTTATTTTCCTGAGCATTTAGGGAGAGGCCACTTTGAAGGCTACGGAGATAATTGCAGGATGAAAGGAACTGCTAGTTTGAAGGAGCCCATTTGATGAGTGTGTCATTTCATTGAGGATTTATTTTGTCCTCTGATAGTGTGTGTGTTTTAAGTGCAGTATGAAGTACCCACAGCAATGGAGAGGCATTTAAAACAATTACATTTTAATTAATTAATATAATGAATGACTGATAGGAAGATCAAATCGTTATCATTATCTTGTAGTGATAAATGAAGGGTGGAAGGGGAGTAAAGAAGAAGGGCTGGTGTAGCTGGCTCCAGCCTAACACATGTTTATTTAAGTGACTCTATACAAACATAACCCTGTGTGTCAGTTACATCAGCAGCATGTCAGTCGGCACTTCTGGTTGCAGACTATTTCAGAGTCATTCATCATTCAATGCTATAAAAGCCATTTACCCTCAGCTCACCAACCAATCAAACCAACTAGAAAACAGAGCAGGAAAGAAGCACTAACAATTGTCCTTACTTTCCTTTTAACTCCTGCTGCAACAATTCAATACATCCTGTGTGGCAGGATAGTGGAGAGATTTTGCTGAACTAAATAGAACCTCCTTCACCAGGTCATTAAAAGCAGGAAAGGAAGTGGAAAGAAAGAGAAAGGAGCAAAAAACGAGAGAGCGGAAAGTTAACCATTGCTCTACCAATTTTTCTTTCACAACCACGGTTTACACTTGCTTTTATCCATATCTTTCACACCCATAAATATGGTTACTAATTATTTTATGCCAGCTATAAAGACAATGCAAGGTCTCAATGCACTGGGCAAGCTCTGATGTAAGTCATCATGGTCAAGCCAACTGCTTAGCTGACCTTAAATTCAACATAAACCTCCCAAGGCTGGGCTGCCAAGAGAGCAGAGAGTCACCTGTGCTGTTAGGGCTTGGTGAGAGATCACCACATCTTCACACATGCTACGCTCCAAGTCATTCCCCTGTGCTCTGTGTTCCACTGTCACTTTCTCCTGGCAAATTATTTGATTCCCAGGTGCCTGAGAATGTTGTGACTAAGAAGTGCAGCATGTTGAGGAAAAGAAGGTTTTAGAAAATGGCAATGCTGAGGTGAGAAAATAGTGATGGGAAGGTCTTTCCAGTCTTGAGCGGTCCCCCCTCTAATTTGATAACCAACTTCTGCTACTTTCTTCCCATTTGTGCTGATATATAGCTTGATCCTCCAAACCTTTACTCTCATGAATGATCCCGTTAAGATAAATGAGACATCTCTCATGTGACTGAGAGTGGGCAGGTAGCTGAATAAAATGATCAGCAAAATCAATCAGTTCTCCCTTGTCTCCCTAGTAAAAGACCCTCCATTATAAGTGCACTAGCATGCAAAAAATGGAAATATTATTGGGTAATAATTTGTAAAATGGCCGTATCCAGTTGCTTTTTGACTGTTTAACAATGGCATTTTTCTGTCTGTGCTCTGCCTGATTCAAATCCTCCCCTCATGTTTATTATTAGTTAACTATTTCTTAATGGACCCCTTCATTTATGAATAAAACTCAACAGCAATTACAGCCCCAGTGGAGACCAGTACACTACCCATCTGCTCTGTCACTCGCTCTTGGCATTGGCATTCTGCATCAGTCTCAGCCCCTCTCATTGTAACAAGCTAGGATCAATTTTCCAGTGGCAGCTTGAAAATAATAGTACAAAATGTATATTAATACAGAAATATATTGTGAAACTGTCCTTAAACAAACAAATGAGCCACTTTAAAATATTACCGCTATAAATGACCATGACAGTAGCACAGCACATATAATAAAAAATAACTACTGAAGAGAAGCTGCTGAATTACTATAGTAATAAACCAGATGTGATTATTATCATTTAACACAGTCATTGAATACCATGAATCCCTGAAGCCATTAAAATATTTATGATTAAACATTTGCTATTCCTTAGAAGAGAACGTATAGCCGGGTACTAAAAAACTGTTAAGGTGTTATTTTGGCTAATACATGCTCATGCCATGATAAAGGTCAGCCACCACTGTCAGCTTCCTGGAAAGAGCACCTAACAGCTCTCCTCCTTCTATTTTGTTTTTTTTAATAGCAACTATAAGGTTAGATACCTCTGTGCACATTATTACATTCAATAGAGACATATAGATGTACGCTTACACTTTCCTTCATGCATCTGTATGAAGCAACAAACACAAATGTCTGCTTTCATTTGTGGAGAAATGGATGCTTTCTGTCTTTAAGGAATTATAGCAAAATATTTAATGCTTTTAGTGAAAATATACTTGAGACAAAGCAATAAGCATATGCAAACATGAAGTCTAATTACCTTCAGGAATTTTAGCATGCAGGCATCATATTCCCACTGAATACATTTTATCTTGTGGGCACTGATTTTTTATTCTTTTTTTCTCTGTTGGAAGTGCTTCCCTGCCTGTCTTTCCATAGTCTGCAGCTGCCTGGTTGCCTACTGTTAAAGCAACCTCAGCTGCTGTGACGTGCAGGCTGGAGGTGTCCCTTACTGGTGGGAGTGAGGATGCGTGGTGGTGGGCTGTGCTGGTGCCTGGTCCTCTTGGGTTGTGCAACACTGGGTGTAAGGGCAGGGAGAGGAAGGGCACTGCAGCCCTCCTAGCCCATGGTGGAAAACATTCCCTGGCCAAATGTGCTTTGCTGCTCTCTGAAAGTACCTTTTGCTGCCAGGTGACAGGGATTCTCCTGCAGCTCTGGCACTCTCTCTTTAGACACAGGGTTCACTGGGCAGTAGCTCTTTGCTACACACAGAAGACCATCAAGTCACCAATGTATTTTAAAGCTTCAATGTACATCTCCAATAATAAACAAGATGTGTCCTCTCCTAAATGCCTCCTTGACTCTAGCTGGTAAGAGACATCCTTCCCTCATACTCTTCTTTTCCTACTATCACAGAAAACCAGTTACTCTATCTGGACACTCATGAACAAAAGCAAGTCAAAACTAAAGCTTGACTTGACCCAGGCAGAGCTGTGGGAAATTCTGACTTGCTTTATGGGATTTTACTGTCCTGGCTTGAAAGTCTGCAAGCCCTGTGGTGCCCAGGGCAGCCAGTGGGAGCTGTGTGTGTGCATGGGAAAGGAGGAGGAGCTTTAAAACTGTGCCGATTGTAGAGAAAAGTGGGACTACATCCTGAGGTGCTTGCATCAAGCAAAGGTGAGTCTTCTTTGACAAGTGAGTCTGCTCTAGGAAATGCCCATCTCTCCTTGTTGCCTCAAGGAGAAGTCAAGATTAGTGTAATTGAGTTGCCCAGCAATCAGAAGGCCAATACTAAGTAAGATGAAGCTCATCTTCAAGTAATGTCTGACACACAAGTCTAAAGCCCTGCTTGCTTATCACCTGTCTGTGAAGGCACATATCCTACATCCTTGTCCCACGTGATTTACCTTCCCTGCTGAACAACTCAGCACATGCCTCAGGACTGTCTGAGCAACAGAAACTGAGCTCTGCTCTGACTAAAACCCTTGGATGATCTCAGTCCAGTGGGTATTTGCAGAGGAAATGAACACGCTAACAATTCTGCCATCCACTGCAAATTTTGGAAGAAAGAGGGGTAACTGCTGCTGCTTTCTTGCAAATGAGAACATATGAGAAGTGCATCATGCCCTGCTTTTATGTAAAAGTCAGGTGGCAGAGCACTTAGCCAGAGAGTGGGAAATATATGTTCAGTTCTTTCATCGGCCTGAGAAGATTCAAACTTGCACTTTCTACAGCAGTGGAGTAACCAAATAAGCACAGGCAGGTCCCAGTGTTGTGTTACTCCTGTCCAAAGGTTACCCCCTGGGGACTAATGTGGAAGTTTATCTTATTTCTTGATATGGCTAGGTCAGGGCAGAGTAGAGAGGCATAACTCTGTGTGAAAGTGAAATAGAGAGGCAGTACTGATGCATTTGGGAAAGACAGAAACTGTGAGAAGGTTTCCAGCATTGCAGTCTTGGAGTCTAGCATTTAATTTTCACCAAAGATCCACTTCAGAAGCTTCCATGCTCTCTCCCCTAGGGGGCAGGGGCCTGGCTGCCTGCAGTACATACAGCCAAGGGTAGGATGCTGGATGACAACCCTTCAAAGTTGTCTGACAGGAACTTTTGGGGGTACAGCACTCTTGAACCAGTCATTATATGGGAGACAGTGGAAGTAGGCAAGGACTGTCAGTCATGAGTGTGATTTTTTTAATTTTTTCCCATGGATTTGATGGCTCCTCTGCTGACTTATGGCCAGCAGCCCTTCTTGAGAGTCATCCAGCTCCAGTTCCTAAAGCTATTTTGCCATGTCTGTTGGACACAGTCCTGACACAGTCCTTTTTTATTCTTCTGTGGCACAGCAAGACTCAATGAAGTGATATTGATTGATTCCACCAGTTCTGGTGCCAGGAACCTAAGTAATAGGACAAAAATTAATTTTATTCTCCAGATGATCAGAAAGAACTCCAGAGACCATTTGTGGTCTATGAAGATTACTATCTGAAAATCCTCCATCTAGACTTGGGTGTTTTCTGTATATTAGGTCTGTGGATATGCTACTTAAATCCCATATACCTTCCTCATGTGACCTCCCCATCAGTATCATCCCCAGAAACTACCTGGTGTGAGTGGGAGCAGATACATTGCGAAAAATTAGACAGCACTAAATCCAAAAAGGATTAGTCTTAACCAAAGGCTATTCTGATGGCTTGTCTTTCATTCTCAGCCATATGAAATAAAGATTGCTTTAGTTTACCTGTAAGGAAATTACTAGAGATTCAGGCTTTGTGTTCAGTACTAACCAAGGGGAGAGCTGGAATTTGCTTGGATGGTATCGTTATACCCACAGATGTTTTCTCAGAGCTCAAAAATGTCAGAGTGTAGAGCTCACTGAGTTCCCACTGTCTGGATTTACCAAAATCAAGTTTATGAGGGATTGTAGCTGCATTCAAAATAAGGGTATTGCGGCAGTTGATCCAGCACCCATCTGCTCAGAGCCAGAGATATGAATCCAGACTCCTCATTCTCCTCCTTCTGAAATTTGAGAAAGGCTGGAGTTACCTCATGCTTGCTTAGATAAATAAGAAACTGAAGAATCTGTTGGCCTGAGTGGAGGTTTCACAAATTAAAAGCAGCTCTTAATACAATGCAAGATTTCTGTAAGCTTTCCATTATTCTGATTTATTAGTTCTCAAGACTGTGTAGAAAGTGAACAGAACACATACTTGAAAAAGAAATTAAATTGCAAGAGTTTTCATTATTCTGATTATTGGACTCCTGCATTTGTGACTCATAAGGCATGATCCTGCTGTACTGTTGCTATAACCTCCACATCCTGGATGGATGCATTCTGGAAAAGATTGCCTGCCTTTTGATTTAAAAAAAATCCTGGATTTTTTTGGCTTCTGCCTGTTTCCAAAGGCATAGATTTAGGCAAAACTGTAGCCAGGAAAGGAAAACATGGGAGAAATCAGGAGGAATGTCTGACTAATACTGAAAGAAGGCATTTAGGTGGGACATGTCTCTAAGGTGAGCCTCAGTGTAAACACTGTTCCCTGTGCTCTGTGGAGTGTCTGCCTGCAGTTTATTTTGGGTCAGTGACACAGCTGCTTCAGCTACATTCTGTGAGTTTAATAGAGATTCCTACAGTGCCAGAGCTCAGGAAAAAGAGCAACTGGCTCTGACCATGAATTTGGAATCAAAATTCTGATTTTCTCCTAGTATGACTCCTACAGGATGAAGGTGACTAAAGACACAGATTTGTGTAAAAGCAATGAGAACCTGTCAGAGAAATATTATTAGTACTGTGTGCTGTCTGAAAACAAGATTCCTATTTAAATACAAGTCATTGTGACTTTACTTCCTTCCCCTTCCCCGCCCCCTTCCCCTTCCCCTTTCCTGTCAAAGCATTAAATTTTTCCTTTTTAAATATTTTACTTTTCTCAACTGTTACATTTCTGTGGTATAGTATGTTTTAAAATATTATCACAAAAATAAAATCAATTATATTATGGAGTTGTTTTGTTTGTTTTTTTTTTTTTCTATTCCAAACAGAATGAAAACAAAGCTAAAGTCTAGAGATGATTTTGAATGGGATTTCTGTTCTCCATGTAGATGAATGGCAACTGGGATCACAGGCAATAAATTTTAGAACCAAAATGCTATGGGTATATTGGGGTAGATTTATCGCCATAAATCATTGGCATAAATAGGGGTATGTTGATAATTATCACTTGAGCATCTCATGTAACTGACATTTCACTCCATTTCTCTATATTTTTACTAGAGTTTCAACAGCACAAATAATTAAAAATTTAAAGCAATAATGCGAAAGAATTAGTATAGCCAACCACTTACTACCCAGTGCTTTATTTTCTCCATATTTTTTTCAGAGTGTTTTGGGGAATAATTTAGAACAGTCAAGTCAGAGTCCATAGAGAATTGATTTTTGTGACCTCACATATTGTAACAGAAAATTATAGCAGGAAATACACCATTAAGTGATAAACAAGGAAACATGGATACAATTACTTTCAGAACATAATTTTATCCACTCTAGTTTTCAAAATGAAGAGATAGTACTGACTGGAACACCTCAATTCTGAATGCAAACTGTACAATCTATTATATTAAACAAAGTCAAAAGCAATGTTGAAGATCTTGAATCTATTCAAGGCATGCACCTCATTACAGACTTAGCAAATTAAAACACAAATAGGATTAGAAAAGAATAATGTAACAATCTCCCACTATGGTCCCTGGAGCATTAAGTCATAAATTGGGTTTGCATTAAATTGTGCCTGCAGTATTGAATTCAGGGAAAGAGCTATAGGAGGAAGATAAAGCTTGCTAGGCTAGTCAACTTTGTTGTTTTCAAACTGTTTTTTCACACAATAAATACACAATGAATTTATTGGAATCTAAAAAGATATTCAAAAACATGTATTTCATATCTCAGTTAGAAAATGCAGATATGGTGTGTCAACCCCTGGCTATACCAAAGCCAAAAGCTGCAGGCATTTGAAATTGTCACTTTACCTGAAGATGTTGTTTAAATAGGAATGTAATTTCATCAGAACTTTGCATCAGATTGCCTACTGTATTAAACTATGCAAGTTTTTAGGTTTGCACAAACCTCTAGTGTGTTACACACTTCTCTTAAGCGAAGAACACAAGCTTGCCCAGAAGAATTGAGAGAAGCTGAGTTTCCATATTACAAATGTATTCTGTTGTTATGGGAACTAAAATGGTGAGTGATGTGAAAAGGATCCTGAGCTAACAAAGACCGGCTTGATGACATTATGGAAGAAGATACACAAACTGCAAACACGTCTGCAAGGAATAAATAGGGCTTCTTTTCTTAAGGAGATGCAGACTTGTGAAAAGTGTTGTCTCTAAAGAGGGTAAGGTTCAACCTTTGTGTGACCCTAGACAAATTATTGAGTAATACTAGGAATTAATTTTGCTAATTTTCCCTTAATAAAGGCTTTATCCTTCAAAGGTGTACTATTACTGTCATCATCCTCCTAATTGTCATTTCGAGGATCGCTAACAGCAGCTGCTCTGGTTAAGGTGCTTGTCATTTCATGCTGCAAAGGAGTCTTCATATGATATTATATGTGTTTTTTGCAACTTCTCTTTTAGAGATTCTTGTGGCTTCATTTGTCTCTAGCAGACTTTCACAATTTGCCAGGCAGAAAGCCCTTCAAGCTAGGGAACTGTCTTTTCTTTATCAACGCAACTTCTCTCAGCTCTTGTCGCTGTGATCTCATAGCGTCTGCCAATTGCCTCCCCTAGTTTGGTCTGCACAGAACTGTACGAGCAGCATGCTAAAATAATAACACAGCCCATTAGGATTTTATGTCTAGTCTCACAGCCAATGCCAAAAGAGCACACGCTAGCCTGGAAACACTTGGATTTTGATCAAGCAGCTGGGAGAGAACTGGACTTTGTGCAGTGACTGGGAAATGCTGATATCAGGAACTGGTGCAAACTGATGGGACTGCAGAGCCTGTATCTAATCAGTGGGATCTAGGGATATCCTCATATCCACATCTGAATTTGTATCAGAGCACAACCAAAAGGCATTTTGGGCCAAGAGCAGGCCATTTGTGGTCTCTTCCTTGCAAGCATTTCCAGGGTTGGGGAGTGCTGCAGCCCATCCTGGCTGAGTGCCCGCTCCACATCCTGGACCTCCCATGAGACACATTTCTTGTCATACATGAGTTGCAGGGAGGCAGGGAGCAAAGAGGCTGAGCCTGGTCTCCCAGGCACAGGATGCAAGGACACTCAAGGTCAGACTGTGTGTGTGAGGTCTGGTCCTGTGCAGCACAAGGGTGCTCTGGCTCTCAGCTGCAATGACACTGAATTCTGGGGGAGAGGATGCTGAAAGATGGAACACCTTGGGTTTATAGCAGAACATCTAAACTGAGGCTGCTGGGATTTCTTCCCTGAGCCCAGGTCCCAGGGTACACACAGTGCTTGCCAAGGGGGCATGTACCTGGAGCTTGTGTGCACACTGCTGCACCATGCATGCTCCAGCAAAGCTGCAGTCAGGGGACAGGGGGTTGGGGGGGGTCACACCACACAATTTACTGGACCTTCATTTTAGATCCAATGAAGTTTCACCCTTGGTTGAGGGTAGGAGGGGTCTTCTCTCCCTCTGCAGTTTGCCAGTGGAGAATTTGTTGACTAAACAAGGCTTTCTTCTCCTCCTGGCTGACAGCTCCCTTCTGGAGCAACCTTTTAACATTATTCTTGATTTTCTTAAACAGCAAACATTAGACACATTAAGAACAGCAACAACAAAATCATTAAGCACTGTAACATTCTCTGAGGAGCCAGACGTATCCTTTAATCAGGTTATGGAAAATTCATTCCTCTTCTAGCCATTTATCTTCTTTGTTTATGCACATACAGAGTGACCCACTTCTGAGCATCAAAAATAACAACAAAGAAACAACCAAAGATTCTTCATTATTAATGGATTTATGTTGCATTTATTTTTCTTTATTCTTCATTCATTCCAATTAAACACAGCACTCACTAATTGTCTATCATTTTATCAGTGAACCCAGTTCCCTCACTTCAAAGTCACTACTTGACCTCAGTGGGGAAAGGATTGGTATTGTGCTTCCTTCTGTAATGATTGATTGTTTGCATTAAGATGGAGAAGCGCAGACTGAAATTAGGGGTTTTCTTTGCCTTCCTCCCTGTGTTAGCTTACACCTCCAGTCACCCATATAGATGCAGGGGCTATGAATGTAACATTATCATTTTAGGAACTAACACTGTACTATATCAGATCAAATTTGTACCCAGATTTGAATGATTTATAACAAGTATAATGTATCTATTGTCATGTAATGAGTCATGTGTGGATCTCAGATACAGATCTCTAAGGAAAATTCTATGACTAAAAATAATAAACATGAAGCATAGGTTTATCATAAAAATGGCCTATTAAAAACAATAAGCCCTTGATCTCAGTGTTGACCTAAAATCACTGGATTAGACAGGTAGACTTGACAGAAATTAGTGACTAAAGCACTCCCTGTTACGTAAGGCATGTGGTGATGTGATTAATATTTTTGCATCTTAATCAACACTCCTGAAAAGGCACAATGAGATAAAACAGTGTCATCGTTTTATTGAGATTTTGTTGTTGTTCTTGACAAAACTATTAAAAATAAAGCTCGCTGGATGAGAGAAGTACAGGAAGATAAAATGGCAGTGGACACCAAAAAAAGCACTGTAGAAAGTTAGTTACACCAAGCAAAGATGTTTGTTAGCAAAGGCAAGGATACTTCTCATTTTAAGGAGAGTATATTGTGTTTTAACTGGCAATTACGTGCTCAAAATTGACATGGATTAGGAATTACAATGCAAGCCATAATGTAAATGTGAAATGTATATATGTAAAATGTATGTAAAGAACTCCAACAACTTAACCTGCTTCTTTTGCCTGGAAAATAAAATATTTTTTCATTCCCTATTAATTTTTATTGTCTCTGTTAAAACATAGTTTAAAAAGAGACTTAACTATAAAGTTGCTTTATCAACACAAAGGTGGCTAGATATGAAATATTTCTCAAAGGCTGTTAAGAGGGCACCTTATGGTACTTAGAAAAGCTGGAAGAAAAGGTCAGAGGAGAATGTCACGGGAAAAAAATGTAATAGATCCAGGTTTCTAAAAACAGAGAAAAAAATAGTAAATACTAGGAAACATAAAAATACCATCTTTATCACTGTGTCTGATGTAACTGCTGAACAGCTGCAAGTAGACTTTAATGCCATGTCAGTGCTTGTGATTTTCTTTTTTGTTTTCTGACACATCCCCACAACCATGTGCATTTCTGAAAACTTACCACAGAACATGGCTGGGTATTTTCCCATGGGAACTGGACTGGCAGGAACCAAATCCGTCTCTTCCCTCTAGTAGAAATTTGTCATTTTGGGATCCAAAGATGTTTTGAGTGGGCACATTTTCTATTTTTATTCCCTGAGTTATTATGGGATCTGAATGCCAATAATAGATAAGCAGATCGCAAACAGACTCAGCAAGTTCTGCCTTTTCTGCCCCTGGAGAGTCACTGCTCAAGCAATATCTCAGCACTGGGGTGACAGTTCTCCCTGGAGGGGGACAAGAGACAAATCCCTTCCACTCCTCAGGCCCCCTGGCCTGCACCATCTGATGAATTTATAGTCTCCAATACAGTTAGGTGTGTATAATTCAATGTATTGCTGAAGACCAGTTACTGTACTTTATAGCTGACATTACTGGGGATATTTTTTTCTACAAAATAAAACAATATTTGTTTCCTGAAAGGGAAATGTGCTGTCTGTAGCTATCAGCAGCCAACAGTTGCTGCTGGCTAGAGCTAAAGGAGACAAAAAGAGGTGGATTTCACTTTTAGCAATATTTGGAAGAATCATTTATCATTCAGAGTGTGTTTCCACTATCAGAGGGCCCATTTGAAAATCACTATAGGATGACTGCTTTATTGTATGATATTGAACAATTGCATTAAAAGCAAGGGCTGCAGAAGATATCCGGCTTGTGTGCTGCAACAGAATCTGGAGTCTTACACTACACGTGACTGTGTCTAGGGATACAAGGAGGGGGGTGTGGCAGAGAGGGGGGCATTGCTTTGAGAGTCTACAGCTCTTTGCCATCAGGATCTGATTCTGTAATTACTGAGCATTTTTCAGAAATTCGTCAGTCCACTCTGTGAGGTTAAAAAGTCAATATGGGTCTGGGAGATTTGAAATTTTCTTTGCTTTTGGCCCCATTTCAGTGCTTGGGAAAGCACTGATGAGGACTTATGTGGCTTCCTTTGAAGCCCTGAAGACAGGGCTCTTTGAAGCAAAAATGGTGTTGAGAAGAGCACTGGGTGTGAATCTAGAGCTGCAGGTTCTCAGAAGAGCAACAAACCTACACCAGCATTCTCTGCCCCAAGAAGACTCCACTGGACTGTTCATGGGGCCACAGGAGGATTTACTTTTCCCAGAGGGATTACAGATAAGCTTCTCTTGAGCTACAAATCCTTTGCTTGGAACATCTATTTTTAACTGGTTCAGAGGATACTGTGTTTGACATTTTTGGGGGATAATTTTTTTTTATGATAGGGTATATTGTAAGCATATGGTGGGTCAGTTAGCATTGGATTTCAGGTCAGATATTAGCTCTTGCAAAGGAAATCACATACACTACTGACCCATCATACAGAGTCTTCTGTTTATTTCCTTATTTCCTTGTTGTTGCTTTCAAGCTAAAGTAAAGGACACCTGGGATACAGGAACACCTCTGTGGAGAAAGAGCAATTCTTTCCTATGCCCAGGAGTTGGGATACAAGAAATTATTCTCTTTCATGGTTTACATTTGTGCTAGGAAATAAATGCTACAGAGGAGTTTAAGGAAAAGCTGTCAATAAGCAGGTAGAAATGCCCAAAAGGCTGGTAGAAAGCTGTAATAAATACTACAGCTTTTACAACAACATTTAAAAGGCCTGTAAATGATCAACAGATGGGTAAGAAGGCTTAGAAAGATGCAGAAACCTTATACAAACTTTGCATGAAATGTAAAACATGTACAGTTTGCATCAATATAGTGCAGCTACTTGGCCTTTCCACCATGGTGAGCCTGTACCAGACCTATCAAAGGTGTATGTGCCTCCCAGACCCAGACCTGCAGCCCTGTGGCAGGTGTGAGGCAGGCAGTGAACAGCGATTGGGAGGACTCAGACATGGGCTTTGAGTCACAGACAGGATATCCAGAGCACAGCATGCCCAAATCACGTGAGGGACAGGGTCTGTCACCTCTGGAGCAGCCCATGACACAGCAGGGGCATGAGTGGTATTCATTGGGTCACTGTGCAGAGCTGGTCTCCAATGTCCCAAGTAGATCCATGTGTCTGAATATGAAGAAGGCAGCATGGTTTAGGAAAAGCCTGCTTTTCAGAGAAAGCCTCAGCGCTTGGGCCGTCCATCAGGCACCCCATGAGCTCCTGTATCTCTTGCTGCTCACAACTCGTTTCTCCCAGGCATTAGATGTAATGAAGACAGGATGGTCTACAACTTTATGACAGTTCCATTTATTTCTACTATTTTCACATAATCCCAAGCAACAAGCAGCAGTTGCTTCCTCTGCAGCTTGATAAATGTCAGTATTAATTAAAATTGTTCAGAGTAGGGTCGGGCTTTTTTTCCTCTCTCTGCACCAGGCTGGCAGGGAGGAGAAGCCTGACAGGCAGATGCAGCTGCTGAGCTGTTGACTGGAAATGTTGTCACAGGGAACAAGCAAAGGAGAAGTAGCTGGTCTCTGACAAAGTGAATTGGAAATAGAGGAAGCATTTTGTCACCTGCACCGTGCTGTCACTCAGCTCAATGTGGGGGAGAATGTCTGGATATGGGTCTTGAACTTAATCCTTTGCTCCCCTGGCTGGGAAGTCTGCAAAGGCAGCTGTTCAGCCCATATGGACGGGATAGTGCTCCCCCACCACTGCTATCTAATGATGTTTTCCTGACTGACACTCAGAGAGAGCCCTTGATTCAAGAGGGAAGGTCAACACAAGACAATACTTTTTAAGATACAGGGAGCAAAAGCAGGGGACACCCCCCTCACTAAATGTCCCTGTGCCACTGTGTATTTATATGCATTCCTTCTAATACCCTACCAAGATATTCATACGCCAAATGTTCTGTATCAGCCTTGGGGGCACCCAAACAGCATCCAAAATTTTATTTCAGTGCTCATGGATGTGCCTGTTTCCAGCTGTGGCAGGTCTAAATGCAGCCATGGTGGTTGCAGAGCTGCACCCTCATTTCTCTTACCTCTATGAGTTCAGAGGAGGCCATCACAATCTGCTACAGCTGATTTTCGTACAAGATTATGAAATAATTTTTCTTTTTTCTTCCCAAACTTCACTAACAACAGAGGAAAAGAAATTCGAATAAACCCATGGGGATTAAGAGCACGCATTCTCCTGACTTGGACAGAAGTGTATGCTCCACTCTTGCGCAGACACATCTCAACAACCTTCCCAGGTGTTTTCCTTTGAGGGGGAGGAAACAGCTTGTCTTATAGAGCAGGATCAGTCCTTCTTTTACAAAATGTTGCCAAGAAAAACGGTGAATGATTTACCATGCACTCTTCCTAAGTTCTGCATTATTCTCTAATAAACTGAAGCAGAGAGAATAAGGAAGACAATGGCTGCTTCAGATCAAAGGATAGATCACAATGAATAAAGAACTGGAAATGTTTTGGAAGTGCAAAATGAGGTGTTTATAAAGCCATGGTTTCTGTTAGACTCACACAGAGACCTAGGCTTGATTTGCAGAAACACTTAGTGACAAAAGGAAATGTACTTCCTTTTGGTATCTGTAAAAATCTCATTTACAAACAGAAGTGTAGAAATGCAATAAAATGAACATCACTACAGTAAATGACAACTCAGTTTCATTACTGTATTGAGCTTTTTTTTGCTTCTTTTTCAGATTATTAATACCATCAGCTGCTTCTTTTAAATACCATCTTAGGCAGATATACTTTGATTCAAATCCTAGTTCCCTTGCTCTTGTTTTAATTTACTGTAATCCTTTGATGAATGCATTTGTTTGTACTGAGCACTACATTTTTTTCACTGCTGGTCTGTATAAAGTATATTTTACCTAGAAAGATACTGACTTCTAAAAACCTTATTTCTAGGAAGATATCTGTCACCTCATGTGTAGTATTCAAAAAAATCCCTTAAGTAGAAGTGCCTCTTACCAGCATAAAAAATAATAAAGACTCTTCCACCTGTCCTCCTGGTCTAGTCTTAAAATGGGTTGGTATTTCTGTCTATACACTCAAAAGAAACCTGGTTTCTGAAAATTTCTTTTTAATAAAAATGTGTTACCTATGATAAATATATATTGCCTGGGTCAAATGAATCTGATTGTGAAAACATATTGAGCAAAAGCATTGGTAGGATTTCATTTAATCTCTCAAAAAAAAACCCCAAACAAACCAACCACCCACCAAAATCTGTAGCCATTGAATGCTGGTTTGAATTAAATTCTATTTGTTTTAATAAAAGTGTAGTGGCCTGAGTGTACATATATTTGTTTTAGTGGTAGTGCACTGGATCCAATAAAACTATATTGGCTTCACTGCTTATGTCTCCTTTTCAGACAAAATGGATTGAAAGGAAAAATGAAACAGGCATGAATCAGCCAGTCCTGAGGTTTCTGCTGAATTCTGGCACCCAAATAAACTGGTAAAAAAACCCCAACTGTATTACTAAATATTGCTTTTAAATTGAAATATGTTTTAATGTCAAGGCTGCACATGAGGGATTTAATTGTCTCTGTAAAGGAGAGCCGTTTTCAAGACCAGCCTTGGCTGTGGTGGGTCAGTGCATCTGCTTGTGGCTGCAGAAGCAGAAACCTAAGCTGGCTTTGGCTCCCTGTTCTGCTGGTGTAAGTCAGGTCTGCCAGAAGTGAGGGTGCTCAGCTGATCACCACATACCTGAGATAATGTGGATCGAGTGTCAGCAGCCTCAGCCGTATGTCTGTCCAAAATTGCAGGGTGTAGATCATGTCTGCATTGGGTGCTGGCTGATGGGGGCTGGCATTGCCCCAGAGCCCCAGCTGCTGCCAGAGCGTTAAACACACTCGTCTCGGATCAGTCACTTCTGTCACTCAGATGGAACACTGTACTCATCCACTTTTGCACAAGACCTCACAAACATCTTTGTTTTCTGCTCAGCAATATTACCTGTTCACGTTACTGCAGGTGGGAAAGTCACCAGCAGTCGCAGAGGGGCTGGTCTGGACCACATTCACTGTGGCCTTTCAGGGTGGCATGTAGTAGCTTCTGCTAAATGGGAGTAAAGATGTGCTCAGCAGAGAGTCTTAATTAAGTCAGCTGTGGTTGAACCACTTGTTTTACATTTGCAAACTACAGCGTCCCCAGTTTTTAATGAGACCTGAAGTGAGTAGCTCTGTGCAGCCAGTCAATGCCTGCATTCACCACAGGAATTCAGAGCATCATGCTCTTGCGTGCCTTTGTTTGCCCTGTGTGTCATTGTCCCTAAAAATGTCACCAAGGGCCCTTTCTAAATTCTTACATTGAATTAAAAAGGGAAAAGACATTCCTGTAATTTTCCAAACTTCCCTAGTGCCACCTTTACAGCCAGTGCAACCGGCAGTAAGAGCTCCATATACTGAGTCTGAGGTTAGAAAGGACACTTTACTCCCAGCTCAGCAAGTACCATCTGGATACTTGCTAAGAGGTGAAATGGATGCTGTTGGCTGGCCTGGCTTCTCACATAACTTAAACCACAGCTGACAGCCTAACCTGAGTAATGCTTTGTTTGATGCCGTGCTTCCTTTTAGGAGACTGGCATCAAGTTGTGTGAATCCAAATCTGCATGGTATTCCTTCATGAGAAAACATGATCTGCACCGACTCATTTACAGTTTGTGCTGAAGTGAGTGCCCCTGGGACTGTGGGAGCTAGTCCAAGTGAGGAGAATTTGGCTGCAGCAGTAGTTTAGCTGCAGGAGAGGATAGGGCTGCAGGCTTCTCCAGCTCCGGCTTCTCAGAAAACTGAATTAAGAAATAATTCAAAGAAAAGCAAAACAGCTGTTGGTGAAGCAATATACAGGTGAAAATCCAACTGAGGAATGAGTTTGAGAATACTACACTGAGCATCACTGACTAAGTCCCTATGACCTTGTGGAAGTTCTATGCAATCGGTTCATTTACCCCAGAAACAAGTTAACTCAGCTGGCCAAATCAGATTTGGGATAGCTGTGAGTGTTCCACTGGCATGCACATGATAGTGAAGGTGGGAGATTTCATGAAACAGATAACAGATAACAGATTTGACAATGTGAAGGAAGATCAGTGGGTGTCAGTAAATAAACAGGCTGCAGATTTCATGGTGATGTTCTCTGAGAAGCTCCCTGCACTGGGCCATGCAGAAATGCTGATAGCTGAGAGGAACTGAAAGAGGAGTTTGGAGTTTTTAAGAATTTGGGAAATTCTTGGAGCAGCTTACCTGAGAAAGATGGGCTTCACCAAAATCATATAGGACCAAGTAGTTAGCACTTACAGCATAAAGAATTACAGGAGAGTTTTGAAATAGACGCTGTCATAAATCTGGGTGCAGAGGAGTACACAGACTGAGGTGACACCACCTCCAGGGTGAAATCATAAATTCTGTATCAGAAATGGATTGGATAAATTAAGGGATGGGAAATCTCACCAGGGTCATTAAATTCAATGGTTGAATTCCTCCCAGCTGCTGGAAGCTGGAGGTGTAAGAGGGAGGATTTATCAGAGATGCCAGGTCACATGGCCAGCATGGGACTTCAGTCTCTTTCTCAAAGCATGACAGACAGAGTGATGGGGATGATGAAGGAGAGACCTTTGAATCGCTCGCAAGATCATCTGCCTAGGGCTCATGCTCCCCACAGTCCATCTCTGTCTCATCTTGCCTGCCACCCTGGCTCCCCTGTGGCCACCATGAAGTGCCAGCCCCAGCCTTCTCTGGCCAATCCTCTGCCTCACACTGAGCCAACACTGACAGCTTTTCTGCCTGCCTGGGGATGTTGGAGCAGCCTGAGCAGCTTATGCAGGGATCTTCTGGTCTTTTTATCCCCTGGCCACGTATGTGGGAGATGCCTTGTTTGAGTCCTAAATATGAGTCCTAGTAAAGTGCTGTAATCTTTGCTAGGTCTCTCTTTACATTGCTGTAATTACCATAATAAGCTTTGTTAACTGGCTCTTTTATAAGTAACAGCAACATAAAAATATCTCAGCATGTTTTCCTTTAATTAGCTACAACTTGTGTGTAATCTTCCCTACCCTTTCTTCAGTGTCTTTGTTTGTGATAGATGTGGCATTGTTTCCATCTCCTGATCATGGAGTTGCTTCACCTCTGACATAGCAATCTGGGCCTGGGACCCTCAGCCAGGCTTTGTCTGGGCTGCCCCAGTCTGGTAAATACAATGGTGATGATGCTGAATGATGCCAGTGTGGGACACAAGAGAGTTCCCCTTGCTCAGCCCCTCCATCAGCAGCAAAACTTTTGGGGAACCTCATGGAGCAATGACACTTCCTTTGAGGGTATCGTCACCAGCTGAGCCAAGGGAGGGGACATTCATGCCCATGGCCGTGGGCCCTGTCAGTGCGTGGGTGTCACTGCCCTGGGTGCTGTGGAAGCTGCAGGGAATGCGTTACCATCACCTTCATCTTGTGCCCATTTAAGGACACTGGGGGGAAGTGATGAGAAAAGGAATTGATACCCAAATACTAAGGCAGAAGGTCAGTGCCAGGGCTGGTAACTGATACAAGTGACTGCAGATGAGCTCTGAGGCAGAAAGGGTTTTGACTATGTGGCAGAGGGATTTGAGGGACAGCTGCAAGAGCTTTCTCCATCATTGCTGCTGGCAAGGAAGCTCTAATGTGGTCAGGCAGTGCCTCTGCTCCAGCCATCCATTCACAGCACTGCTGCCCAGCTCCATCAGCCTGGTCTCGAGGAGCCCCTCTGCCCCTCAGCCCTCACCCCCAAATGCTGCTGCGGGAGAGCAGCACACAGGCATGGACCACATCCCAAAAAGCCTCAGTCGATTACGCTGCCGTAACATCACATCAGTGAACTCACAGTTTGACTGCTTACGGCAGATGGACGAACACTTGTCGGTTATCTGGTGCTGAGAGAGGGGCAGATTTATTTCCAGAGCTTGTGACTCTCATTTCTCCCAGCTGAAGCTGCAAGGCAGAGTGTGCATCTGTGATACTTCTTTTTTCAGGTGCAGCTATGTTGCAGTGAGGTCTGTCACTGAAAGCAATGGGATTTTTGGCATGTTTGTACGGGGAAAGAAGGAAGGAGAGTGAAAGGCATCTCTACTTTCCATAGCACTGTAAGCTGCTTGAATTTATACAAGCATGAATTGAATTTCCAAATCTCAGCCATACCCTGTGTGCACGGACAGCTGGTTGACCAGCAAAGGACTGCAGGGCCCCAAAAAGCAGGGGGGAAAACACAGGAAATCTGCATTGGGGTGATACTAATGTGCACTCCAAAAATAAAGGAAATGTGAACTGCCACCTTGGATCTGGCCAGGGGTCTACTCAGCCCTGTCTCCAGTCCTGGCTGTCTGCAACACTGACTGTTTCAGGGCAATGGAAGGAAACCCCTCAGGAGACAGCTACACTGGTCTCTTGAGCAAAGCTGACTTAAAATCTGAAAATAATGCTTGGGCTGCAGAAGTAACTACACTTGCTACAAAAACAGCATTGTTTGCTTTCTGGCAGCTTTTCTCCAGCAAGACTCCAGTGTCACACAACTGCTCACAGGCAGAATCTAACAGGGACTGAAATACGTTGGGAGGCGTGAGATTTACAGAAACCTGTACAGTAGCAGCTGCAAGAACTTCACTTAGTAACAACTCACCAAGGCTCTTTTAATTCTCAAAATACCCTTGCTGTAGGAAATTTGAAAGAGATGCACAAGGTGTAAATGCCCATGGAAGATATCAGTATCACTGCCAAGGACTATCTCCTTTTTAAAAAGGCACTTTAAGTGTTATACTTTACCAAGGTTTTTCTCCAGGGCTGAATGATGTTTATGGGAAACTGGTCCTGAACTCAACTCTTGGCTTTTAGACCCTTTGTCTTCAAAGCTCTCTATGGAGGGCTATAAGCACCTTCTGACCAGACAACATTATTGGTAGAAAGAGCAAAGTAATTAAAACTATGCCACATTTCTGAAGAGTTTTCTCTGTTCATTTTTTATCATATCCAGCAAGAATGACAGAAAATATTTCATTTGGATGAGGTCAAATATTTTGAGATGCCACCTTTTTTTTCTCCCCTGGAAAAGAAAACACAAGCAAAACATAAAAAAAATCAGACACTCTGCTTATAGCAAGGAAATCTGTTTATGTGTGTTTTGAAATCAGAGCAGAATTTCACTTCATTCTGTCTTGTGTTTTTGTGTTTCATATTTCATGCTTTGGTTAACACTTATTTAGTCCTTATTTATTCCTAGAGGCTGTGACAGGATGTCCTGAAAGTTTTTAGACTGGCTGAGCATACACTCTCTACAGAGCATGTCAAAATGAGAGGAACAAAGAATTCATTCAAGTCTGCCTAAGGAGTGGCTGCGTAGCAGAGGCCGCTCCGATAACATTAAGCTGGTTGAAGTTTAGTGGTGCAAGACACAGGGACATGTTGTTTTTGAGCACAGGTGGGATGCTGAAACTAGGTAGGACCTGAGCACAGGTGTTAGACAATAGTAGGATGCTGAAACTAGACAGGAATATAAATGGGCGAAACTACTGCTAACCGCAAGGCTGACCACAGGAACGCACTTGACCTTTTGTATTGCCAACCAATCCTGAGCCTAACTTTTGCAATATGCATGAGCTTAATTATCTGCTGTATAAATGTAACCAGTTAATCTGAAATAAATTGAGGCTTATTGATCATCATCGGATGGTGTTCGTCTCCCGCTGATTTTCCACACATTCATTTTCATAAAACCCCCCAAACTTTAAAGACCTAGCCTTTCCTCTTGACATTGTAACATCAAACGCAAAAGTCATCAATACATAAGCTATCAGCAGCATGAAGAAAGCAAAACAATTACTTATGGAATTTCCTTTCTGTAATTCAAAGAAATGTAAGTAGAAGATTTGGTTTTCCTTCTGAATTAAGGTGAAACAAATAAATTTAAGTGTATTAATTTCTCAAAAAAAATTTCCCCTTTTCAGGCAATTCAAGTGTTAGCCAGCTTCAGTGGCTGTATAAAGGCTTTTCCTTCTTCCTAGTTACATCTCTGTGGGGAAGGAAGATATGCCCAACATGTAAGGGACAGTCCTGTGCTTGTCATTTTGTGCTCTGGCTTCACCATATGCTGACTAGGTTCAATTATATGGAGAAGGTTTTAAAAACACAGTAACACCTTTGGGACCAAGAGGATGCGTCAGGAGGAGAAAGTGATGGGTGGAGGTGACAGTGTTTGTCCAGCACTGCAAAATTCTGTCTGTATTTCCACCTGTTTTCCCAAGCCAGGCACTCTGGCCCTTGTCACAAGAAAATGCCAATTTCATGGATTCAAACGAGCATCTTGCTTTACTGTGTGGGCATCATGACGAGTGCAAAGTCCTCACTTCTCCCCAGCTTAGTCCTGGAACAGTCAGTGTGACTCTGGAGCCTGCATAAGTGAGGGTGGTTTTAATGCACTGTTTCTTCCCAGCTGAGACCATCATCCCCTGCCTCAAGAGTTTCCACCGTGATCTGACAGCTGGGCATCAGCTGGGGTGACTTGGACCCTAACTGTGTCCCTTGTGCTGGTGGCTGCTAGGAAGATGGCAAAGAGACGTGCCAAAGGCTCCCCTGGGCTCCTGGCTTCCTCCTGCTAGGGGAGGTTTTGCCTCCCAAGCCTGGGAAGCTTCATCAGTGTGGAGTACACTTCACTGTTACCCATCTCCTTTATAAATCTGCCACTAAAACACACAATAGAGAAGTCCTTTAAAAATGGTGAGAGATTCTGCAGCAGCCCCTTGATTTCTAGGCTAGTTGAAGGTGTGCACTGAGGCACATGCCATACCTGCTATATTAGTGGGCACACAGAGCAGTACTGCTTTTTCATTACTATCTCTGCCCCCCACCCCATCCCTGTGTTTGATGCCCTGAGAAAGGCAATTACGCAGTTCACTTTCCTCAAAGAATACCTACAGGCTCAGGAAACACTTCACCAGACGGGCAGTGTCTGGTGTCTAATAACATCCTCAATCTTGCTTTGTAGATGTACCTGCAAATGAAATGGTTTCTTCATGAAAAAACCCCAAACCTGTCTTCTTTGTATTTCAAGTGTAGCTTCTGCATTTATTTGGCCACCCTGTGTGTTGTAAGTGATGTATTTTTTGTGGTTAAAAAATAAAACAAGGAGCAAGGTGAAGGCTGGCATTTCTTCAGTGAGCATTGCTGCTTGCTGCAGCTGACACTCATCCCTGGTCTCTCCTGCTTGCCTTTACCACTGAGAAAATTCAATCTGCTGCCATGTCATTGTTACAGTAATCTCCTGGACACCAGTCTGAGTATGACAGTCTCACAAAACCAATGTCACACTCATCTCAGGCAGGCTGTGTTTCACTGGTACATCTTCATTCCCCACAGCTGTCACACCGACTTGCAGTCACCATTCCCTTCTGCAGCAGCTCAGGGCCAGGCAGCACAAGGAAGAGGAGCTGGATATGGCACTCCTTCCAGTGATGCCATTAAGATTTTTTGCCTTTTCTTTTATACCCCTTTTATACCTTTTTATAAATTCTGTATTCTTAGTGTTTTTTAGCCTACATTCTTGGACTTGTTTGTCAAGCTAAGAGACTAAACATCTTAGAAGCCTCATAGTTAGGGATCAGAATGCCCCAGACCCCAAGGTCCTCTCTAGAATACATTTTGGATAGAATTACTAGAAGATAGAACCATCCAGGGGAAGGTTCCTTGGGGGAGGGGGCTCACTTGAGCATCTCATTGGGGTATCTTTAATAGATATGTTAATTAGTAAGACCTATAATGTTATACCAGATCTATGGTGAGTGTGCATTGTGGTGTGCATTGGGGTGCATTCCACCTGGACCTTGTGCACCTAAGGACCCTTAAAATAAATACCAAGGTAAAATCCCTTTTTCCCTTCTAACCATGTTTGATTCTTGATTTTAAGACCAGAAAAAGGTATCACTAGCTTTGGCTTTTCCAGACCTAACGTTTTTTTCTTCCAAAGCAAAAATCTTCACTTATGATGGAGGTTAGAGCCTCCTTCTGTGCTCTGACCTCAGCCCTGTGTCAAACACGGCATCTTTTTCAGGTATGTCCCTACAGCTCATTTGCCCCTCTGAAAAATTCCAGTGCCTCTTCTTTTCCAATTCAGTCAGGTTTTTGAGAGCTTTCTGCTCTCAATTTCAGGCTCTTTGAAGTTTTGCATTTTTCTATCTATTGATCTTGATTCTTCCAAGCAAGCTAGCATTCCATAGTCCATTTTTTTTAACAAAATGGTTCTCATGTATTTTTCAGTACCATTTCCTATGCATGGCCGATCATTCCTGAATTATCCACAAGGCCTTGGTTTCTTCCCATCCCTTCTCAGCTTTTATCATGAAGGTTTGTTCTTTCTGAACATTAGGGGTTCAGGAAAGGGTCAGTTGGGATAAATGAAATTTATTTTAAAATACAGGTTCATGCAGTGATTTTTTTTCTCTGTCTTTTGTATGCTGGATGCACTGTTGGTTTATGAACCTTTCTAAATAGCAGTTATACCTTTTTAGAAGTTCGACAAATAATTCAGGGTTATTCAGCCCAGTACTGCAGCTCTTGCTCCCAGCTGAGGTCTCGTTCAGCAAATGCTGCCAGGGAGGAGAGATGTTCATTAAAAGCCTCTCAGCTGTCAGTCAGTCAGCCAGAGGCAGCCTGCTCCACTTTATGTTGGGAAGAAATGACTCACAGAGGACTCTACTTGCTGAGATTTCAGGGAACACAAGTAAGACCCCGTGTCCTGCTGGATCTGGTGCATGGGCATGTGGATATTTCATGTGCTTCTCCTTGGTGCAATGCAGTTGAGGCTGGGCTGCCCCAGAGGCTGGCAGGACTGAGGTGGGGTGCTGAGGGGGGATACTCCCTTGGGGATAACATTGCACCAGGCAGGCTTGACTGTGGAGGTGCCCTGAAATCCTGGGGGGAGGGACCCTGCAGTGTACAACTCTGTCCCTGTCCCCATGTCACATGTGCCCCATACCTGTTCCTGGTTTTGGGTGCCTGGGCCCGGGAGGAGAGGAGGGTCCCAGGACTGGAGCTGCCTGGGAACTCCAGCCTTGTGGCTGGAGGAATAAATCATCCCTGAACATCCGAAGAAATATCACTTCATCTTTCCTTCCAAGTTCATTGCTGTCTTATACTTGTTGTAAGGATTTCCCATTACAACAAATGGTGGAGAATGCAGGCAAACGATCCCTGGAGAAGATAATTCAGTGATTTGTGAGTAATCTCTCGATATCTCTTCTTGCTTTCGTTTTGCTGTCCCATCTCTGAACGATGGAGGACTCATGGAAGGACTCATGGCTGTCCAAACCACAAAGAGACATTTACTTTAAACTTAAAAGGGTTCTTGAACAGCGATATGTAGATTTTAGCTTAATTCAAGCTCAGAAAGAACTAAGACACTTTTTGGCATGGCTGTTTAAAAACTTCTTCTATGTTTCTTGGGAGTTGATTCTTACCAAGGACTTTTGGGAGAATGTTTGGACACAGTTAATTTCCGAATCAAAAAACATGCGGATGCAAGACTATTTCCGTGAACATTACCTGATTACAGAGACTGTTGAGCAATATCAGCAGTGTCCTGCTGTGGTTTCAGCAGCGAACACGTGGTCAAGCAACGCACGTGTTGCAGCGGGCTCCTCTGCCACCCCGGAGACCGTGCAGTCCCAGCCACGGGTGCCCAGTGTACTGCGGGCGGCGGCAAGGGAGCTCCTGTGAGTGGGAGAGCTACGGAAGCCCATGGCGACAGCGGCGGCAGCGGGAGTGGAGCCAGGAGCTGCGCAGCGGTGCAGGCCCAGCAGTGTTCACCCTGAGGCAGCAGCGAGGGTGGCAGCGGCAGAGGCGCATCCCAGCAAAGGCCGCCCCACGCCACGTGGCTAGTGATGGTCCAAGCCCAAGCCTCGCACAAAGAAAGGCAGCAGCAATTGTGGCAGTTGCTATGGCCACCACGGTGAGCCACACCGAGGCAAGCTGGAGCGGTGGGGCAGCGAGAAGGGAACCACGCTAGCACCCAACAGCAACACAGCCGACAGCAGCAGCAGCGGTGGCAGCGCCGGCGGTACAAAGTCACTCACAGGCGAACGCCTTACAGGGCACGGCCGTGCAGTCACGCAAATGCCCAAAAAGCACGGAGCAGCTGTGTGGAGCTCCAGAGGAGACGCAAGCACAGCACCAAGCAGCGGTTCAGCAGTAGCCATGTGGGAGCCTGGCAGAGGCGGCCGTGCATGGGCTGTGGCCAGAGGTGGACGAGGAGCTAGCAGAGCAAAGCAGCGAGGCCCGGCCCGGCCCACGCAGCCCCAAAGGTAGCCCCGGGGACCCAGGACCATGCGGAGGGAGTGCTCAGACCCCTACAAAGGCAGCTCCAGCACGAGAGCGAGCAAAACCGAAAGTGAAAGCAAGAACAAAGGAATCCAGAAAAATGAAAAGGTTATCACAGCTAGGGTTTTTGGAACTGTAAAATGGCATAATGTAAAGAAAAAATTATGGTTTCTTTTGGAGAATTGATACTGGAGAAAGTATTTTTGTCCATAAATCTGCTATTGTGAAAAATAACCCCAAAAGTGACATTCCAAGCTTAGAAGGAGAGAGAGTAGAATTTAAAACTGTGCAGGGACGAAAAGGCCTACAAGCAGCATGTGTTACAGGCCCTGGGGGTGCCCCAGTACATGGTAGTAAATATGCTAGACAATATCCCCATAATCCCTATCTTTTTCCCTATCTCACCTTCCCCTTTTATCCCATGCCCCTCTATCCCCCATATATGCCCAGCCCAAATTTCCCTTTCTGGTTCCCCTCACAAAACCAGGCTTTTCCTCTTGCCATTAATCCCTTTGCAATGCTGATGGGGGGGATGCAAAAGAGGGAGGGAAGAAATTAACTGTCATTTTCTAAGATTCCAGCAGGTAGAGAAAGAAAAAAACCCTCTCCTGACTCAGTTTCCACCTGAAGCACGCTCAAATCCTGTCTCCCTTCTGATGCTCCAAAGAAAATCTGTTTGGACATTTGGGGACTCAAGATAGTGGCTTCCTTTCTTTTGAAATTGTTTTTTTGTTTATACAACTGTTTCCAATGTTCTTTATTTAGAAAGAAAAGATTTACTGTGGAGGTGCCTCTCCCTTGAAGTCCTGGGAGGAGGGACCTTGCAGGATACGGGTCTGTCCCTATCCCTGCTCCCATGTCACGTGTGCCCCATGCCTGTTCCTGGTTGGTTGGTTTTGGGCGCCCGGGCCCAGGAGGAGAGGAGGGTCCCAGGACCGGAGCTGCCTGGGAACTCCAGCCTTGTGGCTGGAGGAATAAATCGTCCCTGAACATCTAAAGAAATATCACTTCATCTTTCCTTCCAAGTTCATTGCTGTCTTATACTTGTTGTAAGGATTTCCCATTACAACACTTGACATGCTGGGAAAAGGGGCTTCTGCTGGGATTTTGCTCTGCCTCTTGCATTAATTTGGTGCTTTCCTCTCACCTAAGATCAGGGCTGAGAAGTGCAAAAGCCCTGTGAGAATAAGGAGCAAAAGACAAGAAAATTACTCCTGTGGGTTTCAGAGGCAACTGCTCTGGAGTGGTGTGCACTGTCAGCCTGACAGAGTGGGCAGTTCACCTGAGATTTTGGACAAAACTGGAGCAGATTCTTTGGCCATATGCAGCCTTTAACTCTGCCTATCCACACTTGGATGCATTTGACCCTCCAGAAAGATATTTTTCAACCCATGGGCCAGAGCCCTCAGGCAAGGGAAAATGGCTATGGACCACTAGGATTTTATAAACAAACCCAAACCACATACATACACATCATCTTTCATACATCCACACTTGCAAACAATAACCAAACTTTCCAAGTTTCGTCTAATTTTTATTGGGTTTTACGGTAAAATAATTTTAGAAATTAAATTTAAAATTATAGATATGCTATCTGAGGTGGTAATTTCTGAAAAAGGTTATGCAGCTTTCCAGTTCAAGTCCACTCTAACTGAAAAGTCCTGATCTACAAATCCATCCTCTGCTCAAATTTGCATGAACATGTTCACTGATTACATCTGACTATGTAAGTTGAAGGGAAGAGTGGTGGTACACAGCAGTGTGAATAGCAGCATTAAATGCTGGTCTCTCATTAACATCTATCTGGATCATGCCAATTTTTTTCTGACTTTGCTTTTTTTTTAATCATCTTTCACATCCAGGGGCCAAGATGAAATGGCGTTAAGTGGACTGGTGTTGCTGATGTTTTGAAAATGGCTCCCTTTTGCTCAGGCTTCCCAGCTCTTCACTGTTTGCTTTCTGCAGATGTTAGAGCAGTGCAGCCTGGTTTGCATGAACGCCCATGAAAAGCCCATTTGAAGTTTGCACGCTCGAATACTGCCGCATAGCAGAAGTGCTGGGCTGAGATGACAAAGCTCTACCAGAGCCTCGAGCTTAAACCTAATGAGGGACAAAAATTCTTCATCCGCCACTGCTGTGACCATTTCTCTTCAATCTATGTTCTGCAATTACTACATTTAAAAGGGACACTGCTTAACACAGTGGGGGTTCAAGTTCATTGGGAAATTTTTCTAGAGCTCAGGCACACAGGCGAGTGAATGAGGTTTTGACTGTTCCTGAAGTAGCTGGTGCCATTATTTCAAGTGAATGTAATAAAAAGATTTCATTTCAGCTCTGCACAGAGACAGCAGAGACTGCAGTACCACCATTTTTCTAAGGCTGAAGCTTTGAGAAATACCCCTCAGGTTTTATCCAGCAGGAAAAAATTTTTGTTATCAACCCAAAGCTCTTCCCCTGATCACAAAATTTTCATTCCTGTGGATGGAGGGAAAAAAACCACAAAGCTGTCTGATACTACTCATGATGAACTCAGCTCTCTTTTGAACTGGCAGGTTGAAATACTTGTAGCAGACCCTTCAGAGTCTATCTGACCTGTTAGGAAAGAAGAAAGATAATAAATTGGACAAGTAAATTTGAATTACAAATAAATTAGAGGAAGCCACAATCAAGGTACTGACATTCAGTAAGTGAAAAAAAGAAAGCTTTTGTGCAGGTAAATTATCTGCTGTGAATTATTTACTCAGCTCTGCTGTGAAGCGCTCTCAGGATCGGGCAGACAGAAGCAGGTACTTTGTTTGCTGGTTCGGATTTCTGGTCCTGAGAATCAATCTTTGACCATTAATGAAACACTGCTGCCTCTTCAAGTGCAATTTATTCAATAAGATGCTCTTCTTTTTCTTTTTTTCAGGATGGATGCTGCAGAGATTCTTGATTTTCATTTATCTTTGTCTGGAGATGTGAAATAAGTTTGCCATATTGACCATTTCATGCAGTTGCATCAATATATTCATATATTCTTTCGGATATTGGATTGTGAAGGAGTCTGCTGACTTTGAGACTGCTGTTAAAAATGGAGATAAACCTGCTGAGGATTATTTAACTCTATTTCTGCACAGCAGGTAATATTAAAACTAATGGTACATGGGAGGAGCTGTTTTGTTGTTTTGGTTTTTTTTTTACTTTGTGTGCTTTATAATATTTGTGAAGAGCAGTGGTCCTTTGTTCCCACAAGAACTTGTATCTCAGGAGGGTCTCATTTCCTATGCATAAGTGAAATGTTCTCCAAAGGAATGGGTGTCTTCCAGTCCAGCCAAGGCAGCAAGAGTCCTTCTGCAGCCTCCTAGCCAATTCTTTCTGAACAGGAGCAGAGAGTTGTGGTGCAGAGGAGTGAGGCACAATATGGGCTGGAATAACACCACCATGAAGGTGCTCCCTGGGACTCAGACTCAGAGAGAGTATTGTGTTTTATACTTTCTGCATCTTTATCTTCCAACTTTATATACACTTCAGGTTGCCACTGGGTTATTTTTAGGTCATTTCAGGGATATATATTTCTGCAAGAGCTATTTCTGGGAGCTCTGCCAAATTGGAAGCTGTAGTAACCTATACCTCCCCCATAGGGATGCATACCCCAGTAGCCTCAGCCCCTCTCTTGCTACCTCTTGCAGCCCCCAAGGAGAAGGCACATCACTCTATAGGAAAAGAGAATGCAAAATAAATGCCCCCACAAGGCTGGGAAAGAGCCAGGCACCCAGCAGAGCTGCAGGCACACTTCCCTGCTGGGAGCAGCAGGCATGCACCCATCACCCAGGCAGGTTTCCTCCATGCAGACACTGATGGGAGGCAGGGCTGGAGTATGGCCCTCTCTGCCCCCTCAGGCTGCTCTGCTCTATGTTCTGATGTGATGGACAAAGTGCAGGGGAGTTTTTCATCAGGCTGTGAGAGGCTGTTTGTCTGATAAGCAGGCCCTGCAACGACTGCTGTAGCTCCAGGTGCTGTGGCTTACAGGGTTTGGGAATTCCTTGTGTTAGAAATGTTGGCCTGGGTTTGGAGTTCTGAAATTTAATCTGGGAGAATCCTTCCAGTCATCAAAAATGCACCATGACCTGACCAGCAAAGTTTCTCTGGGTTTGAATGTACTTGCAAGGGTTTGATGTGTATGGAAAACACAACGTGCCAGGGGATCCCAGGCACTGCCAGGGCAGGGCAAAAGCATGGCCCTAAACACAGAAGTTAACTGAGCCTCTTGCAGTCCATTTGCAGGTTTTCAGGGCTTCAACTCTTCTGTACTTGGTGCAGTAGTGCACAGTGCTTTGAAATGTGGTCAAACTTTAAAAGCACAATTGCTTGTCTCTCCTAATCAATAGCAGTGCTCTAGAACTAACAAAATATAACTAAATCCCTTTTCATGGTGCCATCTTTCTCCAGTTTTAGTGCCAGGATTTTGCTGTATGCATCCTATTCTTGTCTACAAGACATGATGCTGTCAGCATTATGGGGAGATTTTTTTACTGTAACACTGAATTTTTTTATCACAGGAGTATGGATTAGTTAAATTCTGCTGTACACAGTGGAACAATTTTCCACAAAAGAAGTCAACAGAGAAAAAGAATTTAAATGCTAAATTAACCTCCCAACAAAAGCAATATTTTAGCCCAATGCCTCCTTGATGTCCAGAACAAATTTTGCTAAGAGCAAGCTTTGTAAGGAATCTATGTCAAAGTAGATCTATTATCTGATAGATAAGTAATGGGCATCATCAGTCATTTTTATCCGTGGGAAAGAGGCAAAGGATGGAAGAGGAAAGTGAGTCTGTTGGAAGGCTGTCCATTGGAAGCATTACCCAGAAAGTGAGATTGCATGTCTCTATGCAGACTTGAAAATACACAGATCATCAGATACCAGTGCATGCCTTTGAAAATGGGTCATAAACATTAGAGGAGATGATGCAAGGACAAAGAGAGTACCACAGCTTTACACTACAGAGGTTGTGTAAGTGCATGTATGTACTTGTGTGCATGCGTGCATGTGAGATAAACAAGCAGGATAAAGAACTCAAATCTGTCAAACAATGATAGTGAGTTAAAGGCTTGTTTATAGCAGTATTGCTTGACACTTTTTCAACTCCCTCCTTGAAACAGTGCTGGAAACTATATTAAAACACGCTGCACCGTAGTGTAAAACACATGGGGAAGCTGAGGAGGCATGCAGCAATAGGGCTGTATCTGTCTCTCCATAGCAGTAGCTCACCCATTTCCAGGTTCTGGAATTCAGCTGTCTGCTCCATCAGGTTGGCAAAACTGACCTGGGACAACAAATTGTCCATCAGTCGGCCCCATGGTATGGTTTAGAAATCAGGATGGGTCTGGGACTGCAGGTAGTTTAGATGCCATCACACCTCTCTTAGAAGGTGAGCTTGCTTGGAATACAACGCATTTCAGCACATAAGCATCATATACGTGAAGGGATGCCTTACAAATGAAATGGCATGATTTGCACCCTGGCTGTCAGTGCTGGGTATCACATACCACCACCAGCTTAAAGGTGAAAAATGGTCAGTAAAAGGTGGCATACCAAGGTTTTTGGTTGATGCTTCCTCCTCTGTTCATCTCACACTCACTTGGAAAGGAGCTGAAACTAGTAGCTGGCTTCAATCATAATTCCTTGGGGGGAAAAAAGTGAAGTAACTGGAATTTAAGGAGCTGGTGAACTGTGACAGCAGAAGGCTTCTAGAAGCTTTTTCCATCTTTCTGTCCATAAGAGGGCTTTATTCCTTTTGTGATTCAGAGGTATAAAATGGTAGTATGATAAGAAAATGAGTGTGTTTGTTCACACTGCAGGAGGTCTGAAACTGAGATGGGCAAATAGCATGTGCAAAGTCCTAATGCAATGTGACATATCAGAACTGCATCACGCTCCAAATGTAGCAGAAATTAAGCTGTTGGACAGTTAGAATTAATTGAAAATAGGGAGTATTTCTGAGCCATTTTCTTAGTGCTGTCTCTATTAGAAATGCTGCTCTTCCCATCCAAAAAACGTAAGCAGATGTCTGGCTGGAAGGTGAATAGTGTGCACTCAATGCTCAAGCATCCTCTCCATTGAGGTAAAAAGAAGCCCTGTGAAAGACCTCCCATATGCTCTGGGAA
The DNA here is from genome assembly GCA_020086605.1 of Lanius collurio. Taxonomy (NCBI): domain Eukaryota; kingdom Metazoa; phylum Chordata; class Aves; order Passeriformes; family Laniidae; genus Lanius; species Lanius collurio. The sequence continues at coordinate 5,957,517 of JACBWW010000012.1, forward strand.
TGTAGCCTCAAGCACCTGGGGTCTCAATGGGTAAAATATTTTACATATTAGAGGGTGTATGGAGCCCACCAAACACATGTACACACATATTCCAAAATTCTCTGTGTACTTGACTCTGAACAGACTTTGACGTTTATCATAATGTGCCAAAACCATTATATGCTTTAGGCTTGAAGATGGAATCAAGTGTACTCTGACAGTTTGCCATTGTAGCCAACTGAGTGGGGTAGTGGACACTTCAGATGGGAGAACTCCCCTGAAGGAAGACCTGGATAAGGTGGAAGACTGGTCTAACTAGAAAATGATGAAGTTCAACAAGGACAAGTGTAAGGTCTTACAGCTAGGAAAACAGAATGCAAGACTGCAGAAGAGATTGGGATCTACCCAGCTGGGGACCAGCTCTGTGGGAAGGGGACCTGGGGGTCCTGGTGGACAGCAAGCTCAGTATGAGTGAACTGTGTATTTCTGCAGCAAGAAAACCAATGGGATGCTGGGTTACATCAACAAGGACATCACCAGCTGGTAAAAAAAAGGCCTTATCCCACTATCAGAGCTTGTGTTGTGGATTAACACCACACAGAGCCAAGGGCCATGCAGTTACTTGGTCATTCCCCTAGCAGTGGGATCAGGTAGGGAGAGAATAGTAAGCATAAAGCCTAGAAAGTTCACATGTTGAGATAAAATCATTTTAATAGGGAAAGCAAAAGCCATGCCTGCAAGCAAAACAAAACAAGGAACTCATTCACAGGCAGGTGTTCAGCCATCACCAGGAGAGCAGGGCCCCATCACACATAAAAGTTACTTGGGAAGACAAATGCCAGCATTCCAAATGCCCCTTTCCTTCCTGCTTCTCCACACTTTATATACTGAGAATGATGTCATATGGTCTGGAACATCCCTTTGGTCAGTTGGGATCAGCTGTTCCCAACTGTATTTCCTCCCAGTTCCCTATGCACCCCAGCCCCTCATCAGTATGGCAGCATGAAAAGCATGAAAAGGCCTTGGCTCTGTTCAAGCCCTGCTCAGCAATAACAAAAACTTCTCTATGCTATCAACTGTGTTTTCATCACAAATCCAAAACACAGCCCCATAGTAGCCACTGTGAAGAAAACTAACTCTACCACAGGCAAAACTAACACAGCTTGCTGGGAAACACCTGGAATACTCTGCTCAATTTTAGTCCCCACTATGTGAAGATGTGGACAGGATGGAGAGGATCCAGAGAAGCTGCTTCACATGGGATCCTGGATTAATACACACTTGAGGCATTGCTAGTGATATTTTCCTATCAGGTGGGCTTAAGCACTCCTTTTAAAGCTACTGTGAGTGTCATAGAGAGGTTACAGAGATACAGAAGAGCTTCAGACTATTATTATTTTTATTGCTTAGTGCAGTTGTCTGAGTTTCAAGAGGCAAGACTGATGAAATTTATAGCTATATTAATAATCTTCATCATATCCTTTTTTGCAGATCCCTCTTGCATGTTTCCTTAAAGCCCATGAGATCATCTGCTGCCTGTTAATGGAAAGCAGTTTATTTTGAAGGAGGAAGAACTGACAGATTTTTGTTCCCATGAACTGTATAAGAAATCTAACAAACCAAATGCAGCTGGATCAATACGGGCTGTTCTTTATTTATCACCCTCTGTCTTCCTCACTTTATTTTTATGGCTATTAAAGATGCTATCATTGATATACCATTTTTGACTGTCTCTATATAATGTACACACTGCACAATACTGCCATTGATATTCATGTAAAATGCTGGGGGATTGAATGACACAGGGAAGTGGTGTGGCCTGTCTTGCATTTCCACTGTGCAATATTTAGCCAGTGAGTAACATTTCTGTTACACTCCAGGAGGGAGTTTGATCTTTGTTCTGAGTATTTCTGCACTTTGAAGCATTCTTGAGTTTTCTTTTAGGTAGGGCTTTAGCTGGGGAGTTCTTGGGCTCTCTGCTTCATTAAAATCACTCCCTTTAAGCTTCTGATCACCAAGAAATGCAGCAGTGTTTTACGGCAGCCCTCTGATTATATGATTTAAATTAAAACTCACTACTCGCTGCAGATGAGGAGGAGTCATGGTCCAAACCGTGACATTTTGTCATGAGTAAACAACTGATGGGCACTGAGTGAATGTGAAGCTTGGCGTGGCTTGTCCTTGCCTGCACTGACTGACAGCATTGTGTCAGCTAATTTGGCTGTCAGCAAGAGAATTAAATCTGCTTATGGAAGTGTGGGTATCAGAGATTAAAGCATCTACACTGTACCTCTGATTGCAATTGCTGGATAACAAAGTCACCAACAACCTAGTTTTAAATGAGTCACCCTGAGACTGGCAGCAGTCTAGAAGTGGGAAACCAAACTCAGCAATGACTGGTCACCCCAATACCTGGGGAGATTTGCAGCCTGCCATGTACTTTTAGTTTAGGATCTGAAACAGGACTGAAACTGGACATGTGGAAGGCTTGATTTTCCAGGTAAGTCAGCTCAACTGCTCTTAAAATAAAATAAAAGAAAAGCAAAGAAGGACAATGCCCTTACATTCATCAAAAGCAGCTTTAACTGTGTTTCTGCAGCAAGATTCACCTCAGATATCAGGATGAGAATGGGATGCAGATCTGGCATTGGGTAACCAGTGCTGTGTAGTTGGGAAATCTGGTCTATTTAGGCAGCCTGTATTGATTGCAGCAATCCTTGCAAATTTAGTAAGAAGAAAACTTATCCCTTTTCCCAGATAAATCTGGGGTAAGCAGGTAGAAATACAGGGCTACAGCCTTACAGTAGAAGGAAACATTATTCTAGTGTCTCAATTTGCTAGAAACAAATGCTGTGGCATTTAAATTGGACCATCTATCTCTAGCAATGCAGCACCTCTAATCAGTTTCTCACCTTTACATTTGAATGCAGTGAAGGCAGAGGTTCTGCATTTACAGTTATAGCAGATGACTTCATCCCCCTGAAATGACTTTAAAAGATTAGAATACATGGATTATTTATTAAGTCTTAGTGAATGTATTTCTAGAATGGGAACAACATATTGCATCAATGTCTAGTTCCACAGTTTAACTATTTTAATTAAGAGGGAAATGTATATTGTTGTAAGGATTTCAGCCCACATGCCACTGTGCAAGGCTTCTTCCTGACTGTTTCCTTTTTAGTACAAAGCCTTTGTTCCTTTAAACTCATGTTCATAACAGTGATTGTGAGACTGGAATCTTCTGTGAGAAGTCACAAATAACAGCTCTAGCTGAAACAAAGCCGTTCAGCTGAGCCATCCAAAACTGGCAACCCAACAGTTACTTGACCCTTTTTGATCATGAGCATCTGATTCACAGGTTGGCAGAGGGATTTATGATGGAGTTGCACTGGCAGTTTAACCCAAAGACTCCTGCTGCCTAGACAACAAAAGAACCCATCTTGTTTATGACAGCAACTGCAGCATATCCAGAACTGTTTTCCCTCCTTCTCAGACTTTGTAGCAGATCTCTCCTCTACTAAAGCCTTCAGTTAGTTCCTGGATTGTAAAACAGCATGCCTTAGAGGTGGTAAAAAACAGATGAAACAAGCATAAACACGGTGTTCCAGACCTCCTAACCAGGTGCCAGTCCAGATGAAATATAAAGCTGTCCACAGCTAAGCAGACAGTTTTCCAAGGAAGGTTGAGACAGATCAAGACCCATCTGCTGCAAGTGGAATGCTGGCTCCTCCCAGCAAAGCTGGGCAACAAGAAAGAGGTAAACACAGCCCTGGATGCCTGAAGTAGCTGATCAGCACTGACACACTGCCAAGCCACAGTCTGGAGTCTTCTATGGGAAAAAGCAGGGATCAAAGTCAGGAGACAGAAAGAATTCACTGTGATTCACTTTGACAACGTGTTGTCCCAACAGAAAAAGAAAACAACATAATTTAGATGCTGTCAGGACAAAATGTCACCTTTAAAGAAATGAAGATCTAATTATCAAGATATCGTTTGGGAGACCTGGTATGGAACAATTCACAGATACAGTGAAGGATTAAACCCTTTCAAAGCCATGTAAACATATTTTTCCTTTATCTCGACTACTTATAATTTTCAGCTGGGCTAAATGCATCAAGCCTAATGATTGAACATTTAAAAACACACTATATAAGGCTTTTAGGCTTGCTGTAAAATGTTATTACGTGCTAAGATGCTAAGGATTAGTTTCACCTCAATGTTCTGACTCATTAAGCAACTGCACTTGTATGGTGCTATCCTTGAATGATAAGGCCTATCTGCAAAATGCAGCAAGAACTTGCAGGATTACACCTGATGATTAGGATGATTAGAAAGGCACAGAACTAAGAACCAGAAAGAAGGACCATCAAGTTCATATCAGTCTATTACAACAGGACTTGTTCTGTTAAAATAACTGAGTTGCTTTTTCAAGCTCTTCCACTTCATTTTATAGTGGTGAAGAGAGCAAGAGCAAAGTATTTACCAGGAATCACCAAGATGGTCTGAATAAGAATGGTCTGAAAGCCTCTTCAAATAGAGCATGACACTTAGGTTCCAAAAATACATTCTTCATTTTGTATCAAGAAGAAAGTACCATTTGGAAACGTGATTTCACAGTTCACTGAAAAATTGTAAATGGAAGACCTTGTTCCAAAAATTCTCACCATCCTAAATGTTTTCCTTTTTTTTCTGGACAAATATGTTTTGCATGTTTGCCAAGGGTTTGGACAGGCAAACAAATTTGTGCATACTTAATAAACCAAGTGCTAAACAGTTCTATGGCTAATCTTTTGTTGGTTGCTACAAATAAAGTTAATTGAAACCTGAAAAATTACGGTTAATTGAAGTTAAGAAAGGCAACCGTGGAACCTGGTTCTGCTTAGTTTAAATCCTCATCTTTCCTCTGGGCCAAATCCCAATATCCTTTTATGCAGTCTTTTGTTTCCTCAGACTTCCTTTATCTTCTAGCTTAAATTCAGTGCATACACCATAACAGCTGCTGAGGTGTAGTTATGGGGCATACTGGGAAAGGAACTCTGAGCTAGCAGTAATTTGCATGTTTCATTAACTAGATAATCAGGACACTTGGGCAAGTTTTTTTTTCCCAAGGAAACATTCTTCACCTGGATTTGCGCCATCTTTAAACACAGGAACTTCTTGTGGAAATGTATGTCCCTCCTGAGCCCAGAATGAAAACTTCTGCCTCAAACCAGACAGCAAGGAGCATTCTCCTCCCACCAGGACTATGGGCTCAGCAGGCTTTTGCAGCTGCATCTTATGCCTTCAAATGGAGGCTCTTGCCACCAGCCTCTTCCAAGGTGGAATTATGTCCACTTCTCCTGCCCCTGTAAACATGGAAGAAATGGTTAATTTACTGAGAGAGCTGCTCTGGCCAGGTGACCATTATATGAACCTACAAATGCAATGCTTGGCAAGCAGGTTCCAGTCTGAACTGGGTACTTCAGGGATGTGAACACAAAGCTCTCATAGTCCAGTTGGCAGCACTGGACTTTTGGCTACTGGGGCATACCCTGTTTTGGGACACCATACCAAATCCCTTTCCTTTCAAAGAACCAGGAGAAGGTCAGGCTCTCCCTCACAACCAGCCCCATGTGCAACTTTTTCCCCTCCCAAATTCAGAGCTAAAGCCCAGGCTAAAGCTTTCTTATTCCTGGTAAGACAACAGCAGATTAAATAGGATGAACTGATCGGCTGTACTTCTTGTAAAGTTATCCCCAGAGATAAATGTACAATGTTGTTATGGAGGCTGTGGTGGTGTCTGCAGCGTAACTAAGGCTGACAGACTGCTTGCATGTGGGTGGCTGTCTTCTTTCCAGCTGTGACCAGCTGAATTATATCACCTGTCCCACTTGATATATTAGGATATGCCCAAACTCAAGATGCATGTTGCTGCAATAGGGAAATTAATGTCCACCACTGGAGGCAATTAATAATGATTAGGAGCAAACCAGCAGGGTTAAATCTGTGCATTTAACAAAGTGTTCATACAGCTTTTTATACTATACTTCACCCACCGGGTTCTCTCAAATTTCCACTTCTCTTTCGGAGGGGCTAGGACAACCTTATCTTAATTAATGTGTAAACTTAGTTGAAATGTCAAAGTTGTTTCAATAAGACATGTTTATTTATTACTCAGTTGCAGGTTCAGACTCAGTAGAAGAAAGCATCAAACATACCCATGTGAAAGAGTCTATAGAAAAAAATGTTAACGTTCATCTCTACGTCCATTTTCATTCAGAACAGCACAGGTCTATGCATTTGTGTTTGAAGTGGCTGCATCTCTTTGATTTCTGGACTCCTCAGCTAGTGCACTAAAAAGTGGCAGCAAATTGACACATGGAAAATTCGCAATGCTCAGTTTAGAGCAACTCCTTAATTACCACAGAAAATGGTGAGTGATGGGTTATTAATTTCCCTTTTGTGGCCAAAATGTGATTTCAGATATGAGTATTTGGCATCTAATAGGATTAGGATGCTCTTGCATATTTTAAAGCTCAGGATACAGGAAGCCTTGTGGTGTTCAGTGCTTTGTGGACCTCTGTAAGAAACCACTCAGTATTGCCAACTCTAGATATTCCAAAACTGATGAGGTTTCTAAACACATAAGAATTTCCTCTTGTGCAGTTTTAGCACTTGTGAGATTCCTTAATATTCCTGAAATTTAGAGCATACACATAGATTCACAACTCTTTTATTCTGCCTTTTGATTTTTGACTGCCTTTTTGACATTTTCCCACCTTCTTTTGAAACTGCAAGGACTTAAATCTTGGGAGGGCAGGCAGAGAGGGAAGGGAGGAAGCCACAAGCTAAGTAAGGCTGCAAAACTTAAAGAAAAACATGATGATTGCAACAAAGTAGGAAGAGTCGGCAAGGGAGTGCATGGTGACAGGTAAAGTACTTCATTAACTTCAAAATCTACCTCAAGTCAACTTTACTTCTTTGTAGTATTAGGCAAGAATTTTCATCAACACTGAGGGGCAAAGATTATAGATGTTACCAAACCAATGAGCCACCCTTGGCAGTCAGGGTGGGGATGGGCATGATGATGGGGAACCACATGTAAAAAATAGTCATAACTATTCATATTGTCCATGTTATCCGTATCTTTCCAAGTTTCTTATATGATAAAAAGAACTGTGGGACTACTCCTTTTTCATTCCTGTGGACTATGGTTATGGGATTTTTAGTCTCCCAAATAGTTTGCCTTCTGCCATATGGTCTGTAACTTCAGGTTCAGCATAAATATTATGCAGAAACACTCCTCAAAACCAAAACTTTACAAGTTCACTACTGATACACCTCACAAGTGCTGCAAGTTCATCTGATTTACACTATCCAAACTAGGTTCTGAATGTGAATGAACACACAGAAAGTCTTTTGCTACTAGTAGGTATGGAGTCATACCTTTGCTCATCTGGAAGCATAAGAAAAGACTTTTTCTGAAGTTAAAAGTGATTCACTATACCTTCGCTGCAGCCCAATTGTTGTTTGGAAAACCCCTTTGAAACTGTGAAATGACAGATTTAGGAGATTGTTTTGCACAGTTTGTTTGTTTCCTTAGTGGATCAGCACAGTGTCATTTAACTTGCATTCAGTCCGGAGTACAGAATTGTCAGACCTTTTTCACTTGCCAGGAAAAATCTACTTCTCTAGTGTTTATGATGATGAGTAAAAGAAGCTGTACTAAATACATTTCACTGAAAATAATAAAAAAGTCAAGAAGGAGAGAGAACCTGTCAGATTATTTGAAACATATCCATTTCTGGAATAGTAATACAGAAACTGAAGTAAAAATAGAAAAGGAGACCAATAGGCCATGCTGAATGAACTAGGCAGAGATGGCAGAAGTGCTCAGCAGACACGACACTGCTGTCATCAACTTGGCCCAGAAGGAGTATTTGCTATTAGATGCAGACTCCTGCATAAAACATGGTGGCAATGATTACTCTGAACTGGCTCCTTCTTGTGAAGAGGGAATGGCACTGACAAGAAAAATGGGGCTATAAATATTATTTCAAGACCAGGAAAAGAGACCTTGAAGGGATGAGATACTGACCAAAGATATTTCCTCTCTTGTGAGAGGGAGGATTGTCATGAAGGTTTTCCACATTCAAATTGTTGTTGACTGCACAGAGAAGTGATGATCTCTAATGACTGCAGTGATGTTTATTGAAGAAGAAATCTACTCTGTACAGTGTGCCAGTTCTGAAGAAAGTGACTGATGACAGATAGGACCCAGCAAAAAAAAAAAAAAGGAAATTCAAGGAAAGAAAGACACCTTTCAACTGCATGAAAAGAACTCTTGAATTGCTACAAGTATTCTACCTAATTATCTGTAAATCTAGACTCCCTTGCTGACATACAGGGCAAACCAAACAAGAAATGTTGTATAAATCTTAACATGGTTCCATGATAATAATGACAATAAAAATGAAAATTAATTTAAAACTTCTGAAGGCAAATTGATCTCAAGGTAGACCTGCTTTTTGTGACAGCCATCACCATAAATCCATGGGTTATCTGCTTTGTCCCAAGAATTGTGTTCTTCATTTGCTGAATTAGTCTTCAGTATACAAATGAGAGCATAGACAGGTAGCTTTTCTATCTGAAAGTTAATTTTCTCTGCTATTATTATTTTGACTTAGTTGACTTTCAGCAATTATTTATGCAGGCCCATCTCTCTAACCTAATCAGTTTCAACACATATTTCTGCAGTACTCAACCTTGGGTGGCAAGAGAAAAGCTATTATTTTAGATGCTGCTTTATTGGCCAACAATAACAAGCGTATAGGGAATAATTGCTTAATCTTGTTGTTGGTTTTAAGATATGAACTGTAGCAGGCTGGGCTGGACCAAGGAAAGCAGCTGACATCTGTTCACAGGTCCTCAGGCTACGTTTACTTGATCTTTCTTTATCACAGTGCCTCGATCTAAGAACAAGGAGTGCTGTGTGCAACTGAAGGATGGAACCACTGTGATGATTTTACTTTGTTCATTGATCTGAGCACTGCTGTACACAGATTTGAAGGGTTCCGGTGCATTTCACAAACCCCACTGAAATCAACTGTCATTTATTCTGTTATTTGGCCACTTATTGTTACTCTTTTTTTCCCCATGGGACTGGACATGACACACAGGTTCACACTAGCATTTTTCAAACACTGTGTCTCTGTAGGTGGGTTAATAAAGAGATGGTCAGCTAGTAGCCTGCTTTTAGGTTATTTTTTTTTTCTAAAAATAAAGTTGTGCCAGATGTTTATTTATAAAGCTGGTAGAACAGACTGAGAGTAATTCCAGTTTCTGCGAGTGGAAATTGGAATGCATTATTGCTGGGCACTAAATGTTCGGATGCTTTTCTGAGGTCCTTAAATCTATTTCATTTCCATGTTGACAGAGATATTAGACAGCTGTTGGAAAATCTGTCCCTTCTTTCAGTGCTACAAAAAGAAAGCTTTCCATTTAACTGCCAGGGTTCAATAAGGCTCTTTAATGTACTAATCAGTGTTGAGTGAAGTGTAGGAGAGTATAAGAAAGAATTCTTTCACTTCAGTTTTTGTGTGAAATTTCATCAGCTTTTCCAGCCTACCAGTGTCACTCCTGGCCATGTTCATGATGGCCTGGAGGGTTGAAGCACATTTTCTGGCTGGCTTCCCAAGGGCTGGGATGCAGTGGGTCTGTTGGTGGCAGATGTAGCAAGGTCAGCAAGATGTTTTGCTTTCTGCAGCTTTCCAGGGTGGAGAGGGAATATCTCCCCACTCTGCCCTGGGGGAGGAAAAGGCTACCTGACCTTTTCCCTTCTAGACATGTTTTGGGGACTGAGCAACTACAGAGTAGGTTTTTTTCTCAAAGTGATTTGAGTTCTTGTGTTTTACCATGGTGTGAACAGCATCCTAGCAGTGATTGCCTTGTGGCCATCTCCTCTCTCCCTTGCAATCAAGCGACATCACTATGGAAACCACTTGCATGGAAGAATAACATTAGGGAAGGCAGTCTGTGTTGTTAGGTCTCTTTAATGCAATGTGTATCTCAGTCTTTTCTCCCAAAAGTGGAATTAGTGTCTGGCTCTGTTTTTTATGGGAGCTCTTCCATCCCAGCTGTTTTGCTTCCCCACTTTCCCAGGCCATTCTTTCCTGACACCTGATTTTTCTTTCTCCTTGGTGTGCTCTCTGAGACCATTTCTCCCTGGCCATTTTACACTGCCAGCTCTGCTCTCCCTATCTGCTCCTACTCCTCTCTAGCTTGCAAGCTGTGCTGACAAGACCCAGGCGTCCTGGTGGCTTTGACCTTAAAAAAGCCAGCTCCCATCTCCTTTTCGCCTTCCTATGGCAGAGGAGCATGAGCAAGTGGGGCACCTCAGTGATGTCCTCTACCTTCTTCCAAGCAGCTTTATTGCAGCTTCAAGGCTGTCTGAAGAAAACAGTGTCCAGGTGACTACCAGAGTAGCTGCAGAGGAGGATTTGGCTTCATCTGAGCTTTGAGGCCAACATTTTGCAGGGAACTGTGGCCAGGAGGAATATGCAGTTCCTGTCTCCCAGGGTATGGAGTAGTTGTAGGGAAGTGCTATTGCAGGTATACACCTGTCTGTCACAAGACATTGCTAAGATTGCTTCCTGTGAGACACAGTTCTCATGTAACATTCAGCATGCCAGTACCTTAGAGGAGGGGATTTTCTCTGTCTTCATTTACCAGTTGATGCTTAAGTTTTTTGTTTTTTTCACATTCCTCATATCTGAGGGTTTTTGAAAAGAGGGGTTTTTACACTGCTCGGTGGCCTTCTTTAGGTATAATTGTATATTGTATGTCCTTTTAAGTACTTTAACAATGCAGCCCCTTTTCTTTCCTAGAAAACAGCAATGATTCAGAAATATATGGCTGAAAAATATGTCTGTGGTGGTGACTACTGAGAAGTAGAGGACTGACTGACTGACTGACTGACTGGGTGCTCTCCCAACCTTCAGGCCTCAGTAATCCATGACATAGATCGAAGCCTCCATAAAGCTCTGGCCCCCTGGTCATTATTTGTAAAGTATATACAATATCCTTTTCTTAAGAAAGGAATAAGAGAGTGTACAGCTCCAGACTCCATGAATGCTGGGCTGTAGATCAATGTGAAGTATTATTCTAATTACTAAGTATTAAATACTGTCTTGGTTTTGGCCCATGATTTCATAAGTTCAAACTGAATGTATAAAGGTATTTTATAATCATTTTCCAATGGGGTGTTTGGCCCTCAAAATAGTAATCTAAACCAGCATGCAAGAAAAAATAAATATTTTCTGCTGGTGTAGGCAGTAAGCACATCGTCACTCTGGCATGGGTGTAAATGCTCTGCAATTTTTTGTTATTAAAATTTTAAAATTGATTTTCCAGTAGCTTTAAATACTTGGGTAAAACCTTATAATAGGTTGGGCAATCATTTTAGCTTTTATAACATAATGTGAATTCAGACACATGGTTATGCTAAAATCTTTCCCACTTGCATACCTCTTACACAGATTACAAAGAGAATGTGTTATAGACAATAAAATCTAGGGGGGGAGACTTGTCATCCCTTTTCTCTAATGCCATGAAGCACAGAAACTGTGATGCTGTCCATTGCTTTGTAAAGGAAAAACAACAAGTTTACAGTTCCTCATTTCCCATGGCAAACAGATTGCTTATTTTAATTTTGAAAATAAAACGATGGAGGCGATGTGGGTCTGTAAATAAGAGTGTGCATCTCAATTTTCTGCAAATGCTTAAGTGGTTTACATCTGTTTCCTCCCAGTTGTATTTCTCAAACATGAATTTCCATTTTAAAAAGAGTCATAAAATCACTACTGTTTCTCTGTGGATCTATTAGCAATAAAATAGCCTACAGAGGTTTGCACAGCCATGGAAAATGTACAGTGATAATAGGCTGTCCTGCTGTTACATGGCTTATGCAAACTTTACATTTATCACTGCAGAACCATCTATCCGCAGGGTTGGAGTACAGCAAACAACTGAATAAAAAAGACCAAAAGAAGGAAGATGATACAGGAAGCTCTATATACACATCATTAATCAGACATGATGAATCCCCAAACTTGAATATATGTTTTCCCAGAGCCAACCAAGAGAAAAAAAATGCTGATCACAACATGAAATGTAAAACTTTACATAAAATTAATCTCCTGCAAACTCATACTGCACTAAAGGACAGAGAGACAAAGAGAAAGAGCTAGGGGGAACACTCACTATCATATCTGTCTGTTAACTTTCATTTGTAGCACTCTTGCTGTCCAAAGACTAGCATCTCATGGAAAAAAAAAAAGTCTTGCAGGCTGATAGTAGAGCCCCTTCGCAATTAGTGCAACTCAAAGCATCAGGGGTGTGAAAAGGCAGGAGCTGCAGCCAGGCCCAGATGGATCTCTAAGCCATCCACCAAGATAAGACTGCTTTCTGTCAGCCAGCCATGAAGCCAGTGCTGTCCCAGTTTGACATCTGCAGCAGAATAGGGATTTACAGCCAGTTTAACTTCAGCAGAAAGTGGCCCCTTGTCACCTAATTTCAAAAAAAATCTAGAACTGGCAACACCAGAATTATAAAGTGGAGCTTTTCAGAGATTTGCCACCAGAGAAGAGAAGCTTCACTGTCCTCTAATTTCTGCATGGCCCTGGGTGGGCTGCAGCTGGAAGTCCTGGGTAATCCCTGGCATCCTGACCATAGTGTCCATTTGCTAGCTGTGCCTCCAGCGGTCACCAAGGAGGGGTGGCTAGGGAAACACTCTTTTCCAGTTTGTGACTGGTTAGCATCTTCCACAGGAACAGTGGGCTGCAGCTCCTGCAGAAGAAGAACATATAGATCAATCTCTCCCCAGAAAGCCTCACTGGGCTGCTCCTTGTTTACTTCAGTCTAAAATAAATATTTATCAGGGTGAAAGCACCTGGCTGTTCTTTATAGATGGCAGAAAGCAACAGTAATATTATTGGATGCTTATTAGCTAGAGGGTAATTGCAATCACAGAAGGAAAAGGGGAAGAGGGGACAAACAAAAGGGGAAGAAATGTGGTTTCTAGAGGAGTCAGGAGGCTGGTGAGAAATAAAGCCACTTCCCACCTGGATGGATTCCTGCCATTATATGAGCTGTTGCCTTCACAGCATGAAAATCAGAAAAGCACCCAGTCCAGGCACATAACATTAATCTGGTTGCCTAAACAGAGTAAAAAGGTGAATGAAGAGAAATGATTCCTCAAGAGAAACACAAGATAGATTTGAGCTCAGAAAGAGCAATGACTTTTTGTACATTACTTTGGAGTCAAAAGCAAATTGACAAAAGTTTCTTTTTGAAGGTCTATGTGCTAGCTTTTGTATAAATGCATCATCTTTTTCTTTCATCAGGGATCTCATGAGAAGAATGACAGCAGCTTTATTGCTTGTAAATGGCATACTGGAAAACATGGAACAGATCCATTGCTGTGGAGTCATATTTTCATAAAAGTACCTCTGTGGGCAAATTTGGTACTATGAGAATTTTTCAGTGCATTGATGGTTTTAGCTGAATGTAAGCATGGTTGGAAACTTCAGTTTTGTGAGCAGGAGCTTGGCTGTTGACTCTTTTAGGAGAGATGAGTAATATGTGATAATAAAATATTTCCATATATTAATACCAGAGAAATATCCTCAATCAAAAAATTCCATCACACAGGAGGGAGCTACTTTTCTCTGTCCTGTCAGATGATACACTGGCATTTTCTGTGTGGCTTTAAATGTCTTGAAGGTTTGTTTCTTCAGCTGACTCATCTGTTGGGATCAATGCACAGTGTGGTTGCTTCATTATCTCTGGGTATAATTATTTCCCAATGATTTTTAGAGGCAGAGTTACTGAATGTTACAGTGCTATGGCAGTCCGGACAGTCTGCAGTCCTCCAGTCTCCTCCTGGATATGACCTTCCTGGGAGGGTATTTGTGTTCTGGTGAAGAAGCTTTCACACTTGAAATTATTAGATGGGAGCCCTTTCTAAGAACAGTAACCAAAAAAGCCGGACCTAAATAGCAAAGCAGCAACTGATACAGAGTCAAGAAAAAAGTGATTGCATGACAGCTGTCATCAGAGCATCAACAAGTGTACAGGACAGTGTTGTTACTTAGTACCTGGTAGTTTCCATCTTGAAAAAAAGAGTAATGAGCAAGAGTTTAGCAAACACTTAGGGAGTGCAGGACTGCTTTATAGGTGGAAAAACAGGGTTATGGTCTTGGGCAACAGGATTTTTGCTATTGACTGGCTTAAGATTCCATATTTGACTATCATTAAGGCTCACATACTTTGTTAATATGACTGTTAAATTCCAATTCAGTTTTCAGAAACAATCCCTTTCCTACCTAACAACACTTCACAATTTCAGCTGGGTGAAAGACTGCACTCATCACATTTCGAGTTTTTCTGTGCATGGGTTGAAGATCTGCAGCACTCAGTCCAGAGGTGACTGAAGCTCATGTGTGGTCAAAATGATTCACAGTATGTCAGGGCCTGCAGATTCCTTCGTGGGGAAGAGACCTTGTGCAGAAGAGTCCATGGGTGTCAGGCAAGAAGCAGAGAAGGCAAGAGATCAGCTGTAGGAAAACCTAGTTCATGACAATTGGCTTGTTTTTCTTTGTTACTGGTCTGAAAAGATGATCTCACACTCCTAAGGGAACAAAAGAAAAAAAGGGCTAAGATAAAATATAGGCGTCTCAAGTCTTAAGCAGCACGAATTTTGGAAAACAGAGGAGGTGTGTGCACTGTCTGTGGCTGAGACTGAGGGCTGCAGATTTATCTGCGGGAAGAGAATCTCATCCAAAGAATGCCCTGATTATTTTAACTTGACCAGAGCTATGCTGCTGACTTAAGTCATCCCAAAACCCATGTCAGACCTGATGGGGGCAGTTCACCTCCTGAACCCAGGTGACCCAGGTAAAGATCTGTCTGAGCTCTTAAGATGGGTCTGTCTCCTGAATGGCCCATGGAGAGTCACCCTCCACGGCAGGGGTGAGGAGGAGCTGGTGGGTGCACACGGCACATGGAGGATCACCACTCAGAGACATGAGATACTCACGAAGTGACCAGGCCCTGATATCAAACAATTTCTAAATAGCATCATTTTTCCCCCTTATTTTCAGTTGTTCCAGCTTTCAGGCTAGGGAAGGCAAGACTGGCAGCCTGATTTGTGGCTCAAATCTGCTTTTTAAGGCCATCTCATAACAAACCTTTGGAAGGCCTGCAGAAGAGAGGAAAATCCTGCCATAAGCACCTTCTTTAGAGTAATTTAAAACAGTGAAAATATCTTACTGCTACTCAACCTAGTTAAAACCCCAAAACTCAATGAACTCCTGCAGCTCCTACTGACAGCAGCTCCATAACATCATCACTGATATGAACCTTAGGACAACACTCTCTCTGTTGATGGCACTCCATAAATAATATTCCTACTCATTACTGAAACCTGAAAAAACTCCAAGGAGAGAAATGTCATGTGCCTGAATATAACAATATTACCCATCTGAAAGCTAATGCTCCTATTTTTTTTCTTCATACTGCACAGTATATTGAAAAGACCCAGTATATGCTGTAAGTGAGGATACCTATAATTTCTTTTCTCCAGGAATCTTCATAGTTTCTAGACTTACTGAATTCCATAGAGGGAAAGAACAAGTTTAAAAAACAATTAGTAGGACATGTGGTGCTCATTCTTGGCTGAAACTGCACATTCTCATCTGCCTGAAAATACTCAGCAGTCGTTCATGAAAAATGTTTTTGAACTAATGAGCTATATTTGCATTCCCCTTAGAAAGGATTCAGAATTTTTCATCTACACTGCACCATGAAAAATGGATGTGTTTTTCACAGAGGTAATTTGAACATAAACCACCGCATCAATAGGAAGACAACCTTTGCAGAAACTTTTTAACTTAGCACATTCCATTTGTTTTCACTGGGGAAGGTCAAACTTATGTGAGAGATGTAAATTTCATGCACAAACCTAGGTGCTGATGAGATTTGTTTTTGTAGATAATCTGCAGCAGAGAAATTTTTCATAATGTCACTGCAAAATAAATTAAAATGTTCATCTTCATATGGCTGGTTCCATTGCATTAAAATAAATGTTGCAAGCTCATTTAATTAGTATAGTTAGGAATGTCTCTTCCCTGCTTCACTGACTCTCCAAATCACAAGTTAATTTGTCAAAATCAGACCATTGTTTTTCCTTCATTCTTCATTACTGAAAAGACAGCCCCATTTAAATAAATGTTTATGCTACAGAGAGCAGAGCAGTGAACAACCCCAAATATTTTTCTAAGCACATGTTGGAAAAGTTGGGACTGCAAAGAGCTGGAGCGTGCGTGTGTGTGTGCGTGTGTGTGTTGTTATTGGATATTTGACTGGCTGGAAAGGTACAAAATTGAGCAGTCTGCTGTAACTGATGATGTAGTGCACACCATCTCTCATGCCAGCGGCTACACGCACTTGGAAGCAGTTTTCTTCTATGTTTTCAAAGACAAATGATGACAAAAGATACAATCTCTATAAATTACCCTAATCAAATCATTCTCTTCAAGAACTCTTGGTTAATCAATTAGTCAGTGCTCACAGTTCTTATGAATATCACTTAAGAGCCTCCCATAGCGTTGTTCTCCTCCAACAGCAAATATTTAGACCATTTTATTAAAGAAAAAAAAAAATAAAACCGAAACCTAACAAATGAAAACAACAGCTTATATAGCAAGCAGGTAGAGAAGTTCTGCAACCATATGGAGTCCATTAACATAAAGTGAACTTTACAGGTATGACAGAGGTAGAATTACTTTGTTTGATCGGCTTAGTTATTATTTATCTCAAGGTCTTTTTTGGAGGTCACCTGCTGCAAATGAATGGAAAAGGCCAGCAGATCATCATCTCAGCCCCATACTAATGCTTTTTTACACTGCATGCCTCAGGCACTGCTTCTGTGCTATATACTGCTATTCTTCAGCCCGCTCCAAGAAACTTTCAAGCTCCATACAAAAGCTTTTACATCTCAGCACTATATTGCTTCTAACTGAGAGGATGCAAAACAATAGAAGACTCCTGTGATTTTCCTTATCAGGAGGTTTCTGGCTTTATCTGGCATTGAGTTTAGGTTTTTTCTGCTTTGGTATAGGGATTCTAGCTGTTAATCTCTTTTCTCTAGTTTATTTTTGTGTGTTTTCTGGAAAAGGGCAAATCCTGACTCTCCCCTCTAGGTTCCTTGGCTTGGCAGCATTTTAAAATGTCATTCAAAATCTGTATCTAATGTGTGTTTTATGATACTGTGAGGGAGAATTCAACCCTATTTTCATTTTCAAGAGCTTCAAGATGAACTTTGTTTCATTAATAAATCATGTCATTAACGGGGAAATTTAATTGCAGTGATACTTCATGAATTCACAGTAAAAGCATGCTATATATTAGTGGTTGGCATATTGACTTCCAGACATAAGAACTCATGTGAACTGTGAAAAATTGACATGTACAACTGTTAGGAAAACCCTTCCAAGATCACCAAAGCAGCTGAAGAGAGAGTGATACATTGAGACCACTCGTTCAAAGCAAGACAGGACCTGGGCTACATCTTTTAAGGAATGCCAGTGATGCCATTTTCTTAAAGGACCTCTACTTCACATCCCTATTTCCATTTGCAGTGGACAGAAGCATCCCAGAATAGGAGGAGCAGCTGCCGTCAGGAGCTCTGGCTAGCCCATGTTTCTTCAGGCTAAGGTCATGTCCCAAGGCTGGACTAGCTGTATAGCAGAACAGCTTTGCCCTGTGTCTAAAAGGAGGGAAGAGGGTTCTGTCATGCCCCAGGGCTGGGGCATCTCTTTTCCCCTAATGGCCTTCCATCTTTTGAGGCAGACTGGAGATCTCACTAGGAGCAGAATGGTCTCTGTAGCCAGTCTGTCCCTTTACTGAAGTGCTGCTCTGCTGGCTGCATCCTTTTCCCACTAGCTCCACAGAAATTCCCATGTGTATCCAACAATTCAAATGTCCTCTAAAGTCTCATATGCACTCCCAACAGGGGACTGTGAAGGAGAAAGAAAGAACAATTCCCAGGTTTAGGGTGGGTTGATGTCCATGAAATTCCTTGACTCTTGAGGTTAGACTGAGGGGAAGACAAAAAGCTATTTTAGAAATTTGCTCACACCCATGGAAGCTGGGGTAGGGGCCTTACATTTTCCCTCTGTCATGAGGAGAGTAGACATACCCACTGAGGATGATGAATCATTGACAGGAGGCACAGATGTGCCTTGGGATACTCCCACTCTACCATTAGCTGCCCAAGGAGAAGTAGACGAGGTGGAGGAGACAAAAGCCTCCATGCTCTCCTTGGACCAGCTGAAGGCCAGTCCCACTTCCTCAGTTCTCTGGAGGAGAGGGCTCTGGGATGATCTGAAATTCCTTCCTTTTTCTCATACATAGCCATTTGATAAGTGACTCTCGTACCCGTTCAGCAGCAGCATGTGAGTCTAGGAGAATGAACTGTAAAAGAAAACAGTGGTGGGTTTGTTATTCTTTGGCTGATTATTTCGTATAGGAAATGTTTTTAAAAGTACCAACCCAACATGAATTCATGGGACCTGGTTCTCTTCAGCAAGTCAACTACAAAAAATCAGTAAGTTTCAACTTGTATAAAAAGTTTCAGTCAAAGAAGACATGCAAATCTGTACATACAAACAGCTATTATACAGCTTGAGCATTGCCAACTCACTATTTCACATTTTTCTTTTAAGACTCTGATGTTGGAATCAAGAGATTACACGAGAATCACCTTAAATCACTCAGAAAATTTCCCAAATATCCAAAATAAAACTCTCCAGAAATAATTCTGTTGAGTGTAGAAGAAAATATGAACTGAGTTCATCTTAAAAAATGAGAAACCAAACACTTCATTTCTAGCAGTCATTTTTAGCAGTGATGCTGCCCTGTCTTGCTGCAACAAGAATCATGCCTGGAAAATGGGGGAGGCAAATTCCACACACAGACCAGGTCTGTGAGGCTGGACCTGAGTCCATTTAGGGTAAATGAAATAAAAGTTGGTTGTAATAAGACTTTTCACAGGGCAAGAAGCATTCACATGCTCATATCCGAAATTTCTTGTGCTTTTCCACCCACACTGAAGTTACAAATGGCATTTATTCAACAGAAAGAAAATAGGAAGCATCTTCAATTGGGAAAACTAACCTGTTCCCTTCTTTTTCTCTTGGAAAGAGCAAGCCAGAGAGCTTGGTTTTGCTTCAGTGAATAGATTGCATCAGAAACTCCAACAAGACCTTTCTGAAAAGAAAAAAGTTCCATGCGTCTTCTTTGTTGTCAATGCCTTCAGGACTAAGCTACACAAACAGATGCTGTATCACCATCCACAGACAGTGAAAGAGATGCAGTGGTCTCCTAAACAGGCTTGTGCAATAAAAAATGACAGGAGGGAACACAAAGTATAACCCTGTGCTGCAGAAACCCATCTTGTCCTTTAAGAGCCTATATATGGTGATAACTCTCTTCTTGCTGTTATAAAAGTTCTCAAAACAATCCAATAACAATTTATCATGTTCATAAATGTTGCAGATCAGAGAGGAGCAAGAAGGGTGTTTTTCCATGTTTTTTAAGGTTTTTGCTGAGACATCAGCCATACTTCTCCTTTACATAAAGATGTCTGCATCCCAAGGACTGATGGTAGCAGTTCTGATCAGCGATTTTTTTTTTCTCTCTCTCTCTTCCTCTCTCTCTCTTTCTCTGTTTCAAGTTGTATCTGGAGATCACGGTCTTTGAATATTTTCAAAGTGGAGAAATGTACAGCAGAATGGTGTGTAGTTCAGAGACATTCATGAAAAAAATTCATCAAGAGAACATTTGCAGAGAGATTTGTGCAGGCAGGACTATGAAGAAGTGTGACAAGCCTACAGGTTACGTTACACTAATATTTATACTATGCATTTAGTAATTATATCAACCTCTATCTACAGAGATGCTGCAAACTTCTCTGACTCTTTGCTATTGTTCATCATGACAAATGTTGCTGCTGCCACCATATTCCTTTTTATTTGCTACTTGGGAGCCATCTCCTTTTGTTTGTGGAAAGCAGTGTCTGGTACCAAACACTGCCTCAAGAAGAAAGACAAGGCTGTACAAATGGATCTAAGTAAACTGCTTCACTAAGAAAACCTGAGTTAAGCTCCCGGTAATGAATACATTTATTGGGTAGACAGTAAAAAGTACTGGAGAGTTAAAAATAAATTCTGTGTTATTTAAACTTAATTTATGAGCAGGAAAATAAGCCCTCTCTTCTACTATTAATTTTTTTTATCTGGGCCATCAAATGTCACACCCTACTGATTTTGGATGTAAGGTCAGTGGAAACAACATATCAGTGGTGTCAGCAATACAAATCAACTGAAATTCCCCTAAAAATAAAAACGTCAGGAGTAAAATAATAGGCAATAGTTATTTCATGGTATGAAGGGCTTGTAATATATCAAGAGTTCACCTTCTTCTATCTTTATAATATATCACTTTGAACATTAAGTATACCTCCATTTCATATATTTTAAATATAGATAATGTATCTAGCTAAAACAATACTCTCAGAGAAAAGTGCATCAAAATGATTGTTTAGGTATGCATCCACTTTTTGAAATGTCTTCTAATTTATAGCAAATGATGAAGCAATAGCCCTGTCTGCAAAAGGCAGTGTGGCACACCAGCTGCTGCTTTCTAAGAACAAACTTTTGTATTAAAGAAATATGGAAATATAAAATTGATCTGGGTTAATGATTTTAGCAAAAAGTAAAAGAAGGGGTGGCCCCTCACTCTGGCTAACCCTTCACTCAGCCTGTGAAGACAAGACCCTGACTAAACCAAGCACTGCAGGAAGGAGTAACAAATGCTACTAGGAAGCCAACAAGCAGCACATATTTGTGAAAAATCCTCCTTTGAAGTTTCTGTGTAGATGAACATATCTGTGTCTGTTAAATTGTCTTTGATACAAGTGGGGATTTCCTTGGGCCATTTGTGATTGTTATTAAATGGCTACCAGAAAACTAATTTTACTTGGATTACTGTGGTCATTATTTTGGCTTGGATCACCCTGCTGAATTATAACAAAATATGCTGTGTCACACTGCACTGCATGTGGCACTCACACAGAGGAACAGGTGCTATAAACTCATGTTATATGGACGTAGCAACATGAATCTGCACATTCAGTTCAGATGCAGTTGTGTTTGTGATTAATAGCCTGCCAGTGCCTGGACCTTTTGTGTTTAAATATAATGAGGAAGAGGATGGGGACAGACTAGGTCAACGATGTCACATCACTTACCTCTAACAAATCTACACCCACATCCATGGAGTTTCTAGGACTGCAAACCTCTCATGGTCCCTGAACACTCTTTTAGGGAGTTAAGTCCTTGGTCCAGTGACCCTCATAAGGGCAGTAGCCCGAAGCCCTGGTGCCCATCCCCAGCACTGTTGTAGAGCGGGGAATCCTTACAACAATATATCAGACCTCGATGGACTCAGAAGGAAAGATGAAGCGATACTTTGTAGATGTTCAGGGATTATTTTATTCCTCCAGCCACATGGCTGGAGTTTCCAGACAGCCTCAGTCATGGGACCCTGCTCTCCTTTTCGGGCCCCAGGAACACCCCAAACCACCCAACCAGGAACAGGTATGGGGCACAGGTGACATGGGGACAGGGACAGAGGCAGACCCGTACCCTGCAGGGTCCCTCTCCCCCGGGATTTCAGGGGAAGGCACCTCCACACAGCACCACATCTTTCAATGCTCACCCATTGCTTCTCAATGAGCAGAGAGAGCATCTTCTTTCCCAGAGTGGGGCTATAGGGTGACTGATCCAGCTTTTCCCTGCTTTTGTGAATCTTGTGACTCTGCTCCATTCTTCCCCCTCTGACAGGTCTTTTGTCTGATTCATATGTGCCATTCCATTTCACCTTGACTTGAGAAAGGTGAAGGAAGTGCCTTCACTGGCAGAACAAAGCCACAGAATTTTGAGTCTCCATTTGTGTCCAATCTGGCAGAGATGGGAAACAGCCCAACCACAAGTTGCCCTGTGGTCGCAGAGAGGTAGTGCACAGTTATTTGGGTTGGCTTTTAAATAATCTGGTATCAGCCAGAATTCAAAACTTTTTTCCTCACAGCACTCTTTGTATGTTTGGGTGATGTTTGTAGAGGGTGTACGATGTGAGTTATTGCTGTTGCTAAGGCAACAGTCAGGATGGCAAAGAAATGGGACAAGAAAACGTTGTTCTACAAGACATGATGAAAATATTTTAATGAGCATCAGAAGATAAGGCAGAAATGCTCTTAAAAGCTTCCATTTTGAAATGGGAAAGAAACTCTTAGGCATGTGGGAAGGTAAGGTACCTATGTAATTGATTCAGCAGTTTTCTCACACAATAGATCATGGGTTTCATGGGAGTGGTACGTTCTAGCTTGAACTACAGTAAGGAACAGTCCCAAAAAGAGATCCTGGAAACACTTTTAATTTTTTATCATTCATGCCACACAAGAATCAAGATACTGACTTTGATGAATTGTGCATATCATCCTTTTCATTCTCTGTAGCACTGCCAAATTATTGTCCTCAGCATGGAAAAAGTGAAATATATCTGATGAACACGGTTTCATTATGTCAGGAACTCTCTACTGTTCCTTGTTATGATGGACTTCTCCATTTCTGACTCAGATTCAGACTCTGCCTCTCTCCAGCAATAACCTGCTGTGATCTCATCAGGAAAGCTGATCCATGGAGCTGAGGCTATAGTGAATGTTACTTAACCTAATGGTTGGTCTGACAAGTTTTTAAATGTCTTTTAATATTTTCTCTCAGTTGTGTTTTCATTCACACGGTGCTAATAGCAGCTGAGTAGCAGCAGCCATAGAGGTAGACACGAAACCTGTATTTTCCTTCTCTGCAGTATACAAACATATTTAAACTCCAGAGGAAACAGTAAGACAGTCTTGTTTACTCTGCCCGACCTGCAAACAAACGCTTTCCCCACACTTTTAGCTGTAAGACATTTGAAAATCTATTTATGGCACAAAACCTGAGGTTACCCATGCTGGCTGAAGAAATCCTTTATTTATCTGCAGTAGGTTCAAGAGCACTGCAGATAGACAAGGTCCATTCTGCTCCACAAATACGTATCAGCCTTGACCTGCAGAAACCAATCATGGGCTTATTGTGTTGTTTGTGTGATACAAACCCACTGCCTGTTCCCTGTAGAAAGTAAACTGAGATGACTCAACCGACTTCACTTGGTAATTCTCTCAGTAATCTGATCAAAATGATTAATGGTCATTCTGTCCAATGCTGGATTTAATTCAAGGTCACTGAAAAAAAAGATAAAAGGTTGCTTTGCTGACCAACCTCTATTTATCTATGGATTTTTGTTATTAAAGGAATTAATCTGATAGTGCTTCCATACACAGGACATTAATTATTTATACATTTGATACAAAATTACTTCATACAAAGATTAAGACTGAGTCCTAAATTGCTGACATGGGGCACAGAGATTTAGTCCTATGATGAGCTTCATCTAGACCAACACAGCTGAATCCCAGTTTAAAAATGTGGGTTTAAACATGCACTGAGCCTGCTACTATATACAACCAGACCAACTTACACCAAATGTTGCATGTACTGGGTAACCTGAAGTCCAAAAATAAATCTTGCCTTGAGAAAACACTTAGCTTTTGTGACATATTTATTGGAGTATCTGTTTTCAGGAAGGTTTAGACCACCGTCCTTCATTTTGAGATTTGAAGTGACAGATACTTGAAACAAATACTGATATAGCAGTTTTATTCAGTCTCTGGAAGTTTGAGAGAAACATTCTCAGCCTTAAGGCACTGAATTTCAGTCAGAAGTAATTTCTAATGTTGCTTCATTCTATTACTTGTAAATTAGAGGCATATTCAGTTCATTACCAATTTGAACTATTGTCCAGGTTTTTTCAGTCTGTTGCTTTTTAAAGCACTTTATTAAAAACTTGTTTTGCTGTCATATATTTTAAAGGGAAATAATATCTCACAACTAATCATTTATTAAAATAATGCAACCACACAATGCTGAAAAGCAACTATGTAACCTCACTAGAAACAGATGGAGAGTGAGAAATAACATTTGCTTGGTTGCACATTAATATTTTGAACTTGAAATATGTATTAGCTGCATTTTCATCCCAGGAGTGATAAATACAATATTAGATTGAAAAACAATTATTTTCCTTGCTTTTGGGCATACAGTACCTTATTACCTAGACTCACTATTGTTTCAAATAATGCCTTCTGAGTTTTCACATGTTTTGCACTTCTCATAAAAGCCTATAATGAGAGACAGGAAACCTGAGCAAAATGTGAAAATCATTTCACTGCATTACTGGTAGTTTGTTCTTTTCTTTCTGCTGCTTCATTAGGCCAATTCTCAGAAATGAGACAGCAGAGACCAGAGGTTCCCATTTTTAGTGCTGGATGAAGAGCAAGAACAATCTATTAAAACTGCAGACAGTGCCTGCCTCATACAACGTGCTTTGATGTTGAGGGGAGGTTATACACGGATTAGGGAGAACAGAAACTTTTATGTAATTGTCATGGGATCCCACAGTGCCCACATCAGGAGCCATGCTTGGAATGTGTATCTCCTGTGTCAGGGGCCAACATTTCAGGAGCATGCTTTATCTAAAATTATCCCTGCTTTGCCTGAGGTTGTAGCAGGTTAGGTGCTGGGACACCACTCACAGGACTGTGCTCATTGTTTGGCACAGCCATGTCTCAGAGGCATTCACCTTGCTGAAAAAAAAAGAGTGGGGATTGTCAATAAACCCCCAAAAGGAATGTTAAAAACATCCTGATTCATGTTTGCAACTCCTAAGTTGATGACTTTGGAACACAAAGAGAGTTCTGCGAAGAGTTTGGGTTACGCAAGGACATGAGTATCCCCAAAAGTGATATTTGGACCTTGGTGCAAGTTTTACGTGGAAGAACTGTTCCTAACAAGTCTTGCTGGATTTGTGCAAGCATCATGATGGCTTCCAACTGGAAACCCAAGCAGAGGAAAGCCTCTCCGAGCCGTTCTGCAGTTTAGCTACCCACTCCTAATAGCACAGCAGCAGTTAAGAGGACCGGTCCTTGGAGCACTCTTGAAGACCTTCAGGTTTCCCAGCACATCTCTCAGCAATGAGAGCCTAGCAGTGGCTCATTCCTGCTCGCTGTCTGGGGAATTTGTGTGCTGTAAGTGCAGGTCAACAAGAGAAAAAAATTAGTCTTCCAGTAAACAACTATAAAGGGAAAGTCTCTGAAGTGCAGTCTCAGAAAGACAGTCTCCTAGACAGTCTTTAACAGTATTAAATGACTATATAGTTATTATTTATTCATTTCACTCTTCTTACAAGCAGCATCCCTCAAAAGTAAGTATTCACCTATCTGTATATGTATGAAAGCTTTTTGTCTTTATTGGTTTTCATATGCTTTGTTCTTTGCTCATTTTCAGAGCTGGTGCTCTGGAGAGCTAGATAAGAATGGCAAAATTTGGTAACAAAGGGATGAAAACACAAAGCCTGAAGATGTGTGAACACAAGGATGCTGTTGTCAGCCTGCTCTGATTGTACATTTTGGACAAGCAGTAGCATGCAGAGGAGCTGTACTAAGCTTCAGAGTTTTCAGATGCCCTTAGCTGCTGAAAACTCACTGACTTTTGGCTACAGTTTTTTTGCTGTTTAGTACTGTATAGGCATGTAAATATCCAGCAGATACGTGCATGACTTTCAGTCTAAAATAGGGATCTCAAACAAGTTCTTAGTGGTCCCTGTCTCTGTTGTGCTTGTTGGGGTAGGGAACTAGTGTTTGCAAGATCTAATGGTTCATAAATCCAGATTATTTCCAAATTATTAACCAGATATTTCACTTGGCCTCTGCAACTTCTGAAAAAGTCTTCCTGCAGCAGGGAAACACAGTGACCCAGAGGTGGGAATCTTGAGTTCCTGTTGCCTTCAGCATGTCTCTCCCATCCAGGGAGAACAGCAGTCTGCCAATCAAGCAATCCTCAACTTTGCTCAAACTCAGGTGTGCCCCTGAGAGGGCTAAAAGGGTTGACAGGACAGTGCTAAAGGCATACCTGCAAGAATAGTTACTACTTGGATCTTTTGGAAACCACAGCACACAGATAATCAATCACAGACTAACCACAGCTGGCAGTAGATACATTCACACCTCATGAATGCAAGTGAATTGTCTTCTTGTTTTGTAATTCAGTTGTTTAGTCCCAAGATCAGTTTGCCAGTTTGAATCAGAGCAGATTTCTGTAACTCAGCACTGCATGTCACAGCTCGAGTGAAACAAATGCTCCAGTCTTCTTTGAACTTCTGAGTATTTTGACCTTCAGAACTTGTACCATGAATTTTTCAATTAACTAGCTCATAATTAAATCAACTGATTAAATAAAGAAGTTTTACTTGATAAAGTACTGCTATGCATTCAGATGGCACAGGAGTTTTAATGATATGTAGATTGTCTCTAAGAACAGCTCAGAAAGAGAATCCATCCTCCTACACAGCTTCATGGGTCCCTTCTGACCATGCAGCCCCCTCATTGCCCAGGCAGCCCACAAAAATGAGGCACAGTAGCCTGGAGACAAGGATTCAAGGCAATTTGTCTCTGCCCTTGACTCCAAAGTCCTGCTGGCCACACTATTTCTGATACAAGCCAGGATGTCACTGGCCTTCTTGGCACCTTGGCACATGTTCAGCTGCTATCAACCAGCACCCCCAGGCCCTTTTCCAGCAGACCCCTTTTGCAGCCACTCTGCCCCCAGCCTGTAACTGCAAATGGTAGTTGTGACCCAGGGGCAGGGTCTAGCACTTAGATGCTCTCTCCTGTTTTCTCATTTGCCTTTTGAGCAAGAGGCGCTGGTTTCTGCCTAAGTAGACCACTCGCCTAAAATATTACAGCTCCTATTAATTTCTCTCTTTAATGGCAGGAACCTCCAGAGTTCTCAGTCTTGGACTGCCACTGGACCCAGTTACCAAGAGACATAGAGTGGGAATTTTCCATGTGATCATTGCAGGTATCTCAAGACCAGGCCACCCTAGTCCTTGCTTGTGCAGAAAGAGCTTCCCAATGTATATGAACTTCAGCTGGCTTGGGATCACTACCAGACTGCACCAGGAAAAGCTGCTTAACTTAGAGGTGCCATTTGATCTATCCTTTCCCATCCATTAAGGGGTGGTGCCATGACAAAACACAACAGAAAACATATTCTTGGAGGACTGAAAAAAAGCACTCAGTATTTTTCTAAAAGCTCTTTAGGCCAGTTCCTCAATACAAATCTTTCAAATGTAGGACTTGATACAATATACCACATGAAACCATACCTACTGCCCAGAGTCTAAATTTAGATTCTTCTCAGAAATGAAATTATGCCAGAAAAACAAACGTTTAACAATGGTCTTTATTTAATTTGACATATCCCTCTTCAAATACTTCCCTTGCAAAATTCTTTTGTGCTCTTTTAAGTAGGATGATTTCTTTTCTTCATGTAATTCAAGTGTGGCACAAAGTGAGAGCTACCCATTTAAAAATACACACATGCACAACTAGAAAGATAAAACAAGTCTCAAACAACCAAACTGCTTATTGTTGCAAGTGGGGAGTAAGAGGGAAGAGGGAAGAAGAGGGAGGAAAGTAAAAATGCTAGAAAAAAAAAGAAAGGGAAAGGAAAAAAATTGCACAACATTCTGCTGGTTCTTCTTAAGATGCACATAATATTTACCACATTGTCAATATTTTGACACTGTCACCTAAAGTGGTAATGTTTGGTTTGGTTTTGGGGGTTGTTTTTTGTAGACCTGTCCTCTCGCATGCATGTCTTCTGTCAGTACTTCTTCTGTGTTTAGTTTCACTTTTGTAGAGATACACAAATGGGAACAGGATTCACTGCTACTCCTATCCAAAGTAATAACAAGTTTTGGAACATGAGACCTCACTCCTCTACTATGCACTGTAGTGATGCTGGCAATAGATAATAGGATCAGAGGAATCAAAACCAGGCTTCCTAGACTCAAGCAAATGT
This sequence comes from Lanius collurio, assembly GCA_020086605.1. Lineage (NCBI taxonomy): Eukaryota > Metazoa > Chordata > Aves > Passeriformes > Laniidae > Lanius > Lanius collurio. Next base: position 5,985,617 of record JACBWW010000012.1, read on the forward strand.
GCTTAATAACAGAAGGGAACCCAAATCCATAAAATAATTCATACCCTGAAATGGCACTAAGAGGAATATTTTTTAAAACATTTTCAAGATATATTACCAGACTTTTTAATTCCTGAACTGTGCATATAACACATTTGCATGATTTAGTGTCTAAAATAAACTTTTACTACTTTTTGTTCCTGCTAGCACTGAAACAATTAACACAGCAAAGGGAAAGTGTATGAAACTACCCCCTAGCCCACCCACCAACACATTTCTGAAGTGCACTTCCAGCTGATAGCCCAGTTTTGCCCTTGGCTTCATATCTGCAGTTCTGTGGGTAAATGTCTCCTACTTGCTGGAGAGGGGATGCAGTTTTGGTCTGTGTTAGGAGAAAGAGACTGCAAATGGATTTTCCAGAACTCTGGCAGGTAGGTATTGCAATATTGAGATGTGGGTGGATCTCAAGTGGGTGTTTAAACAGGTGATGAAAACAAGAGATGTCAGACACCACACAAGTTCTGAGCAAGATACTCACCATCATTAGATGATGGTGCATGTGGAAGGTACAACCAAGGAAGAAAAAAATGAGGAAAATGTCAGTTAATAGAGAAGCAAAGAGACACAAGTTTGCTCCACTGGAAAAAGGGAGGAGTATGAATAGAGAAATTATGAGAGCATCCCTAACAGACTGGAGAAAGAGGTACCAGTCAAATAAAGAACTCAGACGATCCATAAGATGTTGTATAGAAAAAAAAAAAATAAGAGAGAGAGAAGCTGGAGGACTTTGTAGGCATTTTTGCTCACATTAAGAAGAGAAAGGTCCTTGTGACCCATGATTTGCATCAAGAGCAATTTAAAAGACAGTGGTCAAAATCAGATTTAGACAAAAGAATGGGTCCTGGCAGCAGGCAAGAGGGTGTTCAGTAGGGCTGGACAAGATCCTGATTAGAAAGAAAGACGATTGACCGGCTGTCCTCCATGGTGGGCCAGATGGCAGTGCCTTAGTCACATTAGAGGTGATCAGCAATGGCTCCCAGGTGAAAATGCAGAAATGAATGAAGTTACAGGAGTCTTTCAGTAGGCAAAGAGCAGTGGCAGGACTCAAGAGGTAGGATAAGCTCGTAGGCCAGTGCTATGAACAAGTATCTGGGATGTGTGGGCCCCCAAAAAGGGATTCACAGGGTGAGGACTACTCTCAGGAATGAACTCCCCATGAATAACTCTTAGGATTGCAACTGCATGGCTGAGGAAAGCTTTAAACATGAAACAGAGGGGAGAGGGATGGGATACTCAGTCTCCCTTCCTGATTCTAATGCAAGACAAAAAAAGGAAAATCAGATAAATGAGATTATTGCAATGGGTAATAGGACACCGAAGGGGAGAGGAATAGGCAGCAAGAGACTACGGGAATAATACTGAAGAAAGGAATAAATGTTTGTGTGATACATTTAATGAAATTTTCTATTTAAAACTGGATTAAAACAGAAAAAAATCAAGAGAAATGCTGTCCATTAGGACCAGATACATATAGGAATGAGAATCTCTGGTGCAGAACAAAAGAAAAGAATATTACAAGAACAATAGAAACACATTGGAATAGTAATCTTGTCTCTAACACAGGCATTGAAAGATATGCATTATTTAAAAAGCAAGAAAAGGTAAAAGGCACTGAGGTAGCAACACTCATTAACTGATGAAGTAGACTAAAAAGAAATAAGAATTAATTGCTTCAGTAAAACCCAGAAACGGGGTAAGTCAAAAATCACTTTTGGAAAATACAATCTATGGGAATTAAAACAGCATCTGCCACTCACTTTGATGGCTGGATTTTGCTATGGCTGGAGATCAGCATCTTTCTACCAGAAACTAAGGAAACACGTCATTAGAAGCGTTTCAAACTCACCATGCAGTAAGCAATGCTTCCAAATACAGGAGAACAAACTATCTTTGCATGAAAGGGACACATTTCTACAGCAAGTAGTCCCAGGCTCTAGAGCAACCTCACATTAGATACAGTTCTGATAAGTACCAAAACACTTCAAGCTAGCTACTTGTAGCAATGAAGTTTGGTCTAAACGACCCTGAGTTGATTCAATCTTAAGTAAGGAGAAGGACAAAAATAGGCCTAGATCCATGATCTATAATTTTGAACATATAATATCCATCCACAAAAAGCAAAATCTAACACTTCTAGTATCTGAATGTAGCAAGGATTTGACCTCAAGGGTACAAAAATTTCTAATGAATTTGCATCCCCATCCCGCCCTCACTACACACAGCAAGAGGGAAAAATCATTGTGGAGTGGGACAAATACTCCCTCACAAAAAGGGATGAGAAAAGACACCAAAAAAAAGAGCTGATCAGCAAAGAAAAACTTATTTAACATCAAGAAGTGCAAGACAGAACCACAGATGGGTAAGCCTCTCTGTGGGAGATCCTGCCAAAGAAATACACAATAAGTATGCATCAAAATGAATGAATGGAAAAACAACTAAAAATATTGCTGTTGGGGTGTTTTTCACTGGCCTTCTATTCCAACTATCCCAGTGTAACTCAATTTTTACCAAGATATGATCAGCAAAAAGCAACATATCCACTTCCAAGACAGACTGGACCTTGCTTATGCTGGAAAGATCTGTGCAATCTATAAGCCTACCCTGTCCCATGTCCCATGCAAATGAGTTAAGCACATCTGTTTTACTTTGTATGGCACTGCATGTGAGGAGGTGCTTAATTCCACATCTCCAGTCTGGGCATTTACTTACCCAGCTGTGTAAACAACACCATAAACCACCTGACCATACCAAACTAATTTTGACACAGGAACTGCATAAGCTTTTTATACATATTCCATAGTGGCTATTAGATGGCCTTGGAGAGTAGACTTGGCAGAAATGGGTGAGGAGCAAAACACAAATAAAGAAAGGGGAGAAAATGTACATGCTGATTATGCCAGTAAAGGCAGGTAGTGATAGGACAAAGGGTGATGGCTTTAAGATGAAAGAGGGTAGGTTTAGATTAGATATTAGAAAGAAATTCTTTACTCTGAGGGTGGTAAGGCACTGGAATAGGTTGCCCAGCGAATCTGTGGATGTCTCATTCCTGGAAATGTTCAAGGCCAGGTTGGATGGGGCTTTAAGCAATATAGTCTTAATGGGAGGTATCCCTTCCCATGGCAGGGAGGTTGAAACAAGAAGATCTTTAATGTCCCTTCCAACCCAAACAATTCTATGATGCTTAGGAAAAGTAAGAACTTGAAGCTGGCCTTTGCAGAACAAATATCATGCAAATTGGAAGAGACAGCACAAATTTCCCACAACACAATCCCAGTACTGGACTGTGAGTGCAGACAGGAGGAACCACACACACTGAGAGTGATCATTAGCCCCTGTAGTGTTTTGGGCAGGGATGGTGTTTGTACTGTGTTTGTACAGTGACCAAAGCAAGGAAGAACTGAGCTTTGACTCAGATTTCTGAATGCAACTGTAATAAGTACAGAATTTTTTTAAAAGCACACTTTTGAGGCTCAAATATTTTTTACACCAAGCACAACAATACATAACAGCCGCTACTTCTGTCATTGAGGAAGGCATGGTACATTCATGCTTCCTCCTGGGAATATGGAATCCATGGCCAAGTGCAAGAATCAATATCATATGCCTGGCTGCAGCCAGGGCAAATGCCTTCTAAGAACAGTTTCTGTCACCATGGTATACCTGGTCTGTCTGGGAAGGATCTGGGATGACCTGTAAAGCCTCAGTCAGTTTTCCATGCTAAACCCTCTGAGGGGCTGGGGTTGGGGCAGGCACTAAAGAGCACCAGGCCCACCTAATGTGGTGGGCAGGAACTACTCGGGCAGAATCCCAGAGCTGAGAGTAGCCCTGTGATCACACTGAAAAGCAAATGATGTGGGCAGGCACTATTCATGCAAGGCATGGCGATCCTTTGCAATCCTTTACCAGTCCTTTGATCACCCCACTGCTATCTCCCAGTGTCACTGGGGTTTTCCCAGTCCATTTGTTCCTCCTACCACTGCTACACAAGTGTTGGAAATGGCTGCCCATTGTGTCACTACAACATGCTATGGTATGTGACAAATATTCCCAATAACATCTCCCCAGAGAACTCAGAATTTCTTTTTTGGGGTTACAGAAACTTTTAAAAACACTGGATGTCACACAGGGCATACGCTTCCACCAGTGTAAAAATAATGTGTGTGGCTCTGCTCCTTCAGGCAACTTCTTCGTCCATCAGGTAAATGATGAATTACCCTGTCAGTCAGAGCTCTTCCTTTCAGGGAGATAAAGAGCATGTGCCTGAATAGAAGTTACTTGGTTTTAGCAGCCACACAGCCTCATGGATGGATGTGACAGGTTGCTTACGTGGCACACAGTCCTAGGAGATGACCCTTAGATTTGGCATGGGATTCTGTGAAGTGCTGCAATACAGCGACCAGAGCTAAAGTTTGGGCTTCTGAGCATCACCAGAAAGATTTTAACCTTTTTGTCATCATGGTATGATAGCCATGAGGGTAGCAAGCCTGGTACAACCAGGTTGGTCCAGTGCCAACGAGTCTGAAATGTACTTACAGCATGTGGGTGCCTACGCCAAAGAGTTCAGAGCATAAAGAAAAGCTGCACAAGTTCTACTTTATTTTTTACTGTACCGTCTAATAGATGCTCTGTCAAGTTATACATTTCTTGCTGTGACAAATTATTCCTCTTCTCCTGACAGGACCTCCAGCTGAGTCCGCTGTGCTCAATTAGGAGAAAATGCATATTTTAATCCACCCCATGGTGTAGTAACATTTCACTCTGTGGCCTTGGCAAAGGCATCACTTAACTATTTCTGCAGTGGTTTCACATGCAGCACATTATTATAATGTCAGCAGCATTTCCGTCTGTTCTAGTTTCCCTGGCAGTACTCCCCTAGGCATTGGGATGTGGACAATTAAAGACCACTTTATCATTTTGGAACCAATGATTTCCTTACCCTGATATAGTTCATCTCTACACATCAGCTGCTCCTACTGTCACAAACATCTTTGCTTTTCCAGGCCACTGCGGTCTCTTGGTAATTTGTTGAGACCACCCTCCACTGATGGACTGCTAAAGGGTGATCGTATACCCTTCCTAAAACAATGTACACGGTATTTATCCTCCTTGGTAGTCATGATCCAGATCTCCTCCAGTCTGTGGCAATGAATGGAGATCACCTCAAAATCCCCTAATCGCAGAGTGCCTATGTTATGTGGAACAATGTACCCTCTTTCCAGTAAATCATCAGGACTTCTGTGAAATGTCTTCTAATTCTGTAGTTGCACTTGAAAACTACCCAGGCATGACTCAGAAGTCATGGAGAGTTGATGAGATGGGAATCCACATGACATTACTTTTATGGTGCAATATGGCTCTCTTCACTGTTTGCAGGGAAAACAAACAATTAAGGATTATTTGTGGGGGAAAAAAACAGTCCAGGGAGAGGAATAAGGCTGCACAGGAAAAAAAAAGGGGGGTGGGGGTGGGAGGAGAGAAAAAGTGGAACAGTCTTTACAAGAAATCAGCATCTCTGTGGAACTATTCAGTCGTGCTGGTAGATTCAGGATGAGGTCTGCCCAGACAGATGACACTACTCTTTTTTGACTGCTTCCAGGCTATTTTTGGCCCACTGAGTCTCAGAAACACTTCTAAAGAAGTCTTTAATTTCAAATTCCAATTTTTAGCCTTCTAATATTTTTGCAGGGGATCTTCTCGCACACTGCTTTCTTACCTGCAATCAGAGACTTGATCATTAAAAAAATCTTGTTTGCCCAAAACAAACTCAGAGTCCCTGATGTATTCAGTAGCCTGAAAATCCCATTAATTATTTGGAACCTCGGTTAGCTGAATTAATTCAATGTCTTTGACTCAACTTGGATAACAAAGGTTTGACTGCATTTCTCTTTCTTTTATGTGAAGTGTGCTCTCTGGTACTACTTACCCTATTAAAAATATATCTTACCTTTTAATCAGCACAAGCAAAACAAAGATAAGCCTGCTGAAAAGGGCTTTGAAAAGCAGTTAAAGTAGCAGAGGAATTATGTGCAAGTCTGTAGAGTATATTTATGGTTATAAAACATCATATAAAAATTTAATTGGTATCTATGAAATACACCAGCAGCTGTGTTGAGAGGGTTCTCCACAGAACAGTTCAGCAAGGCAGCAGCAGAACAAATGTTTTTCTTCTCAATCTGCTGCAAGCCTGTCCTAGAGCTCAACTGCTGAATGGCCAAACCTACATAGTCCTTAACTTCTCTGATGTGACCAGCCTAGGCTGGCCAGGGAAAAGGATCAGTCTTATCAAACACCTCTGGTTAAAGTTTCAAGGCTTTGTGTTAGCAAAGATAGACAAAGCAAGCAAACCAAGTCAGTTGGAGATTAGGATTGCTGTTCTTAAAACTTCTCACATTCATCACAACACAGTGATCTGCACAGCAGAGCTGGAGCTCTCATGGCTCTGGTACATAGTAGACCATCTAGTCTGCTATAACCAGCTGGCTGATCCCACAACTCCAGAGGAAAATCTACTGGCAATTAGAGGCCTCTGGGACATGCCAGCTTCCTCATTAGCAGCAAGTGTGGTAGCTGCTTCAGATATGAAAGCAGAGATACGTGCACAACACCCTGGGCTTTCAGTAATAGCACCTAATTTCTGTGGGTGAGCATGAGGTCTCCCTTCACGTGACTCAAGCTGCTCATGCAGCACCTCTGGTCATTTTGACACTGTGCATCCCTGTCACCTGACATGGTGGGTATGCTGCACAGACTCTGCTACTGGAGAGCTAGCTCAGCCATTAACTCCTTTGAGATAGTTGCTATTGCATTGTATTGTAGCTCTGTGCTGGATCTGAAACAGTGCCTAAGCAATGAAAAGCTCCCCATGAGATATGGGAATATCTCATTAGCAAAATTACTTTTTTCCAAGAGTGGTTTTTGTGTAAGCATAAAGCTTTTCATTTACAATGAGAGCATTTCAGCAAACATCTCTTCTGCCTATTTCAATGTAATTTGCAAGAACATGTATTATTTTCTCATACCCATATGGAGAGGAGCAGAATCCTTCAGGAGTTGGCTGATGAGGTACATTTTTCCAGCAATGGTAAGTGCGTACACAAATGTAATCTTGGTGTGACTTTTGTTTAGTTGTTCTTCTATTGCTTAGCTTCTTTATCTTACCCAGGTAGATTAATCCTAGTGCTATTGTTACAGGATCCTATTGTATTGTCGTATCACATGTCTCACACTGCAGAAAAGAGCAGAGAAGAAATGTTTCACAGGACTTTCTTGAAGCAGGTACAACCTGCCTGGCTGCCCAGTACAGCAAGCCCAGGCCACATTCAGTCAGGGACACTGGTAATCCCTCCAGCAAGTTCAGCTGGTCTTTACATACCAGCCCTTCTTTACATCCTACTGGGAGATAATCAATATTTGATGTGATTTTGTTTTCTTTTGTTTTCTTTTTTTCTTTTTTTTTTTTTTTTGCAATTAAGGAACAAAGATAGAAGGTGAGGAATGGCTGCAGGAAATTCAGTTAGGGAAACAGTGACATATTGATGAAAAAAACCTTCCAGACAAATAACTTTAGGGGTGAGAATTAAATAACCTTGAGTTCTTTTCACAAGCACAAAACAAGCAAGTTTGGGAGTTTGCCACCATGCCTTGAAAGAAGAATGCGGGAATGAGATTGATAAGGTAGGAGAAAAGGAATGGGCAGCATTTATCCAACCCACATTGTGGAAATAGGATAGGGCAGTTAACAGAGACTGTAACTCCTGCACAGTTCACAGAAATGGGGGGTAGGACAAGGATCAGTTGGAACAAATACTGCCTGTGCAGCCCCAGTGCAACTGGTCAGGCCAGAGCACCAGCAGATTGATGAACATCGGGGTGAATGGATGTGGTAGCAGTCCCAGAGGCATAGGAATACTCCTCTCTGTCACAAGTGACCATACAGAGATGCCTGTAACTCTGTGAGGATTAGGACACAGATGTTCACCACATTTTCCCAGGGTAGATTTTCTTGCCCTATTTTCACCAAGTTTAACTTGTATAAATTTAGGTAAGCTTCCCATTGCATTCCCATACCACTGGGAGTGCTGAAGCATTCAAATGCAAAAGTGAGACTTGTTTGTACTTTCTTGGTGATAGATTTCTCAGTCTAGAAGACAGAAGGATGAGTAAAAACTCAGGTCGAAGCCTTGATCTGGCAAGGAAATGTTTTCCAGCTGGAGATAGGAGCTGCCAGCCTGCAACCAGCAAGCACTGAGGGAGCAGTGTGGTCATCTGGACATGGGAGAGAACTTCCTTCTGAACATGTCTCAGGGACAGAAGCAAACTGACAGCCAATCATTATGTCAGTGTTTCTACCACAGTTTTGGGATGTGGTTGACAAAGCAAGTCAACTTAAAAACCTGCAGAAAATAAAATGAGTTGTGAGGTCAAAAAGGGCACATTAGTCCAACCAGTGCCAGAGTTTAAGGGGAAATCCAGCATTCCTGTCAGCTCAGTGCCCTGTCAGAGCATGTTTTCTCAAACTTTCCTACCCACCCCTGAATGCAACAGCAGCATATCTGCATGCCACATCCACTCCGGTGAGCCTCACCTTCAGGAAAAGGATACCAGTTAATTATGAGGGAGCTCTCTGATGAACAGTTCATTTACAATTCCTCCCAAGCACGGGTTTGGGATCATATAATACAAGGCATAATACTGGCCACTCCAATAAGACAAATCAAGAGAGATGTGCAAATGAAGAGATGAGCATTTGTCCTTGAGGGAGGACGTTTAGCATACCTAGAAACACAACCATTTTTAAAATTAATTAATCCCCTTAAGGAATTGTGAGTGATGGATTAGAGACCTTAACTGGGGAAGCAGTCTGTGACACGGTGTGTGTTTGAAGAGGCACTGAAAAAGGATGTGAGTTTGCAGTCTCAAGTGCTTAAGCAAAACCATCAGCCTCAGAGTGGAACATATTTATTGGCTGGGGAAGGAGAGGCTCAGGGGGACCCTCGGAGCTACGTGCAAGAAGAGGAGTATCTGTGGGACCTACTGCTGTCCAGCCAGCCAGCTGTGAGAGCAGCAGTGCGGGAAGAGGAGGGGGAAAGCTTAAAGCATCACCAGGGAGGAATATAGCATGCAATGACATTTTAAAAACATATTTTTGGCTCTGAGAATGGTCTAGATAAGCAAGGTAGCAGACGATATGGAGATTTCTTATTTAAATGGAAAAGAACAGCAGGACATTGCTTCAGATGTGCTTCGTTACTAAATATGCCTGCTAGTTTTCAAGTCTGAGTCATCTCTATCTTAGTATGCAATGTGTTCCACCAAGTAATGAGATTTCTTTGAGTTTCCACTGTATTAGATTTCTCTGCACATCAAATATTTAATAAGAATTAGCATCCAGCCGTCCTCCCTCCTCCCCTCCACAATAACATTAACTTCTACCGAGACATACCAACATTTTGCTATTCACAGTGCTGCTTTGAAGAGAAACTTAAAAAGCCCTGTATATTTTTCCAAGGGATTTGCTCTGACCCTTTGCAAACACGCAGTAATTAAGAAAAAGAATGACCAGCAGAAAAAGGAACGGTAAACTGAAGGTGTGCAAAGAGACTTCTCATTAGTCTTTGTGTCAGTTACAGTATCTGAGGAACAATTTCATAGCAATAACATATTTATTTGATGTGGCACAGATATCTGGGCTCACTGTTACGGATGGCATTTGCTCTTAATGCTTAAAGTACCTCTTTAACAAAATGGCACTACATAAAAATTTAGTGTGTTCCTGTTGTAATTAAAAAGCCCTAGTCATTTTTGCATTTATGATATAAACTATAATAGCTGTAAAATCCCGCAATTAATTTGTGCCAACATTTCATACTTGAGAAATTCTCATTACAAATTTCATTACTTATTCACTTATCTGTAATTTGTCCTATATAACCTAAAGAATATTAACAAATTTAGAGTCACTTTTGCTCTATTAAAAGCTAAATAGAAAAGCCTTTCACCTAGCAAGCCAATTGTGATAACATTCTCAAGCCTGCTCCAAAATGGTGGTCAGGCTACACAAAAAGATATATTCTTTATGAAACACAAGCCATAAACGACAGGCTAAAGCCCTCTGGAAACTGTGTGATGTATCCCAAGCTATTCCACGGCACCTTCATTAGTTTAAAAGCATTACAAGGTTTGAGTGTCTTACAGTGTGACTGTGAAGATGACACACAGCTAAGGGCAGGACTGGCAATAAAACAGCAAGAAAATTATCTCTCCAGACAAGAGTGACTATGCAACATCCAAATGACAGGGATTTCTCTTCCCTCTTCAGTTTGATTCCTGCTGCTCACGATGATAATTTCTACTCTGGATGTCTGCAGTGAACAGGGGGCTGTAAAATCTTGAGGAGCACTGACACAAAGTCCCAGTTTCCCTACAAATAAGAAAAAGGCAAAAGAAAGGACCAGTAAGAGAAAGCTGTACACATGATACAGCAGGAGGGGGAGAGAAACTTCTGCTGCTCTGTAGTTTCTCCCATCTGCTGAATTCATACACAGTGTGACAGCAAAACCACCCAATTGCGCTTGAAATTTTGACCATATTTTCTTTGTGGCTTTTCTCCTCTGTCATCTCATCTGGGGCCAGAGCTCCAACCCAACAGATGCTAGAACTCCACTGAAAGCAATTGAAGAAAATAGTCTCCAAGACTGCTGACAATCCCCTCCTCCATCAAAGTCCAGTCCAGCTTTCCCCAACTTCAAAATACCATTTCCAAACATGCTTTTCGTGAACTGTCACCCTCTCTGTTTATTTAAACTCATTTTTACTCAAAAGAGGATGCTTTACTCTCTTCCTAGTTCTTGACTAGGCATTTGCAGGACAGTACCACTCACCTCGCTCACTGTACTAATGGGATATTCCTGCCAAGTCTTGCATATGATGGTAAAATATCACAATAGAAGCCAGGAAGGAGCAGAAAGGAAAAGTTGAAACTCATATTGGTCACTTGGAAAAGAAGAAATACAGATTTATTTTTTTTCCTCAGGATGCAAAGTCTAGAAGTATAACTCCACCAAAAAAACATAGCCCACTGAGCAATTTGTAACACAGTTACAGTAGCACAGGCTTCAGGCATGTTCTAAGTGTTTTCTGATATGCTAAGAAGAAACAAGTTATGATCTCCTAAAGAATAGGTAGGGTGAAACAACAGAAAATAAACTGGGATACCATCAACCTCATTTAACTGAGAACACTTAGAAAAGAATTTTTATTTGATACCAATAGGAAAAATGAACTTTGATTTGATACCAATAGGAAAAATGAACTTTGACTGAATTTGCCTCTTGACTTTGGAATCATTACGGAATCCATTATAATCCATTATGCAAATTTGAAGGGTGATGGAAAACAAGGCCTAAAAACAAGTAACTTCACCTCCCTACAACAGAACAAAACCCAGACACACTGGATCAGGACAGTGTCACTCTGTTTCCCAAAAATTATGTTCACAGTGAACAGAGACTCAAATATGAATACATATGTCTGCACTATGTAAAGACATCCATATATCCTCTCCATCCCAACAATACATAACACTATATTGGCATTTTACTAGCTTTTATACCACATCCATTTTATTTCCATCTGTAATTAACTTCCACAAAATTTAACTGTGAGACAGGAAATTACTATTCTAGCATAAATAATCTTGCTTCTGAAAATGGCAGCTTTAACACAATCAACAATACAATTCATATACGAAAGAAAAAGGCATTCTTACTAGCTTTGTGTGCTCCATATTTTATAGAATACTGTGGTGTAAATTGAAATTTTATATGATTTAATAAACTTATATGATAGCCAAATACCCACATAACTGCAACAAACAGTACTCCTCTCTTAATTAGGGCTCTCTCTACATGTGAGGCTCTCTTTCATTATCAAAGCCTTAGCTTGCCTTATAACAAATCAGACACTATTAAAGTACCTTTAGAAAAGTGCATTTATAGCACCACAATCCTTCAAACATCCTCCCTTAATTCTGGAGGACAGTTGCTGTAAAGGGGAATATAAGACCTACCTTTCTTCCACCATGAATCAACTTTGCACCATTTCCATTTTGCTGTATAACAAAACAGTGGCAACAAACAAGTACACACACTTACAGACATGTGGGGGGGTTGTATCAAGATGACAGATACTAAAATGGAATAACAGAAAAATTTGGAAAGGAGAACGATTTATTTAGCTTCAAATCACGGGTTAGTTCAACAGATTATACATAAAATTTAAAGTTTCTTTGTCTTTGGTGCATTAGAGGCAATATATGATGCCAGCTGCTATCTTTCAAAAATTTGCTGGCCCATCTAGACAAATGGTCCTCTGTAAAAAGAGGGATGATGCACAAGGCTTCTGGTTGGAACTAATTGTGTTCTCCTTAAAACCTGTGTAATGCATTGTGTGTAGTGGATACACACACACCCCTCTGCAGCTGCCTTAAGAACAAAGACCATCAGTACTCTGACGCAGCTATTTTTTATATGCTGGGTGCCATCACTTTGCTTGCCAGGATTATGACACCCTTGACATTCTCTCCTGTAGAAAGAAAGGGTACTTGGTAATTAGGGTCAGTGTTTAGCCTGGTTATCTGCAAAAAAGTATCAATGAAGGAATGATTCAGTCAGGCCCCTACATTCCCTATGAGCCACCCTCAAGCATTTGCAAACAAGTCAAGTGAATGAAAGATGTTCCAGTTGCTCCCTTTGCTGCACAAAATGTCAGCAGAGCTATAAACAGGGGCTTTCAGAGGCAAAGGAATTGTCACTGGTTTTTGTTCTCTGCTTCTAAATTTTAAACATGACCTTCCACCCTAGGCTTTTAATGTATTTTTTCACTCCAGAGTACAGATCATTGCCCCCAAATTCATGCCTGAAATACATTTTCTGTGTTTGCAATACTCTTAGAAATTATGTTTATGGAATATCCTTGGAATAGAATGAACTCTTTATTCATAATACATAAGCTTTACATTTTTAATAACAGAATTAGACCTTCACTGATTTTATAACTATACTATTAGCCAACACACTCTGGTTTCAAATTAATTTGAAATAACTCACGCAATGACTTTCTGCAGTCAGGATTGGAGAAGCATGGACTTTGAAGCAGGCAGAGTCTGTTAAATTAAGCGGTAATTGCAGCTACTGCTAATGAAAGCATGGAACATTTTCCCTATCCCTTTGCACATAGCCCAGATTCCTTCTGAGACGGCAGAATGGATGAGCTGCTAATCACCTTTTGCTAAAATCTGATTTCAGAAGTGACACAAAGGTCTCTGAATAAACTGCCTTTCTCAGTATATTTTCCCTGCTTTTTGTATCATGCAAATAGGAATCCTGCATAATGATAACTTAAAGGAACACGAGCACAAATTCCATGCCACCTTCTCATTAAAGAGCTATGCTGGACCAACATTTTCCAACCTCAGTAGGATCTCATCCCACTGTGCTAAGAGATGCACAAACACACATGACAAGAGAGAGACCACTGCAGATCTGAGTGACTTGCTGCTCCAAGGGAAAGAAAGCCTCCCTTCAGGACATGTGTGAGAGCTTTACTGAGGGAAGACTATACAGTTTGCCAATCTCTAACATAACTAGGGCCTAGCTGTAGTGTTTAGGTGCTGCTATAGTGTCATTATGTGTTAAACAAGCCATATGAATCCATAGTATATACACATGCTGGACTTCAAGACAGGTAAGAAACACACATGATTATGGAACAAAAAGTATCTTTGGGGAAATAGTATTGGGATAATGTCTCAGTCACTGGATCCCAATAGTGTATAGAGGGGTTAATTTCACAAGACATGGGGTCTGCAAATAAAATGTTATATTATCTTTGAGTGGAAAAAACTCATCTCACTCTTCCCTCCAATGTCTTCTAATATCTTAAATTTTCACAGGGCCTAATACTGCAGTACTGAACTTTAAAAAATCCCAGCTACTTTTGTAAGTGCTACTACTGCAAACTCAGTACCTGTAGTGAAACACCCAACATTCAACAATAATATCCCCATGTATCAGGTGAGGGACAAACTGGAGCTGTTTGCTTTGTCCACATACTTCAGAATCATCTGCTTTCTTTCCTGCAAATATTTCTATGGCCAAGTCAAACAGACTGACACACACTAAGAAAGGCAGCTGGTGCTGGGTAGTTTCTAACCATGGAGGAGAAAATGTTCTTTACTTCTGAGGCTGACAGGTCCTCATATAATAAACCTGTCAGAAATGTTACCAACATTGTTGTCTGCATCACAGTCTGTTTCCCAGTAACTCTGGGTCTGAGTAGCAGTAATAGAATTAATTATACTTCATTTTGCTGTCTTTAACAGTATTGACCAAATTTAAGAACAAATGAGAAGCGCTTATCAAGCTTGAAGAAAATAATCCATCAGTGGCACAATTTAAATTCTCTGCAGTTCTCTTATTAATCAAAGTTACACTTACTATCCTATCTTCACTTCCCATTAACAGTCATTAAGCACTGTTGCTGATTGAAGCAATTTCTTTAGGGATCTCAACCTCATTTTTAAGAGAACCTTCTACAGTGGAAAACAATATCATACAGGAACAGTGACTTCAAGAGAGGAAGAAGGTTCTTCAATCATGTTCTGACCTTGACATTTCCCTGCAGCAGAAGTTCACTAAGTACACAACCAACATGTTCCAAACTTCTGACTTCATTCTTCCAGCAGCACCAGTGCCCCTCTATTAACCAGGGAAGAAAACACCACTTCAAAAGATGGTTATAGCAAGCAGGTTAAGTGTCTTTAATTATTGTACTGGCCTGCAACAGTGATTATTATTTATAGAGCCTTTCTTACACAGGGAACCAATAAACAAACAAACCAACAAACCAACAAACCAAAAAAAAAAAGACAGCTTATTCTCTCATCTTCCTGTCAAGCCTCAGAGAAATCCAAGCTGTGATAAATCTCAAAGGTAATATACAGTACAGGAAAAATTTCTGATGTTGACTTTTTCTCCCCATTAAAAACAATGTCACAGATTGATAGTTTTTGTTGAAATAAATGCAGTTAGTCTCAGAGGAAACCTAGCACCTGGATGTAGCACAAAGGGGCAGGAAGAAGCCTGGGCTATAAGCACTGAGCTGCAGCAGCACAGATCAATAAGTGTTCAGTGCTGTGGGTGCATTGCCTGAGCTCTACACTGTCCAACCTGGGCTTGTAGGTGGGACACGATCACGTGGGGTAACAGAAAGCATTTCAAAAGCACTTCATGATTCAGGGGAGTTCCTGTGACTCTCTGTATTCTCAAGGAGTTTGTTCTGTGGATGGTGTTTTATAAGTGCCTTGCAAGGTCCTCAAGTTTACTGATTTTACAAGTCTTCCATCTTGTGCCATTGCCCCCCAACTCAGCATTTCCCAGAGTATTTCAGTTTCACTGCTTTAAACAATTCTAGGGAAAAGGGTCCTCCTCCTAAACAGTACTGCCAGGCTGGAGAAATCAGGCCTAACCCTTATTTGGGCAGTAGCAAAAATGCCAACCTGGTGTCATAATCAGGTTTAGATGCAAGGAAGATGTTCACCACATCACAATTCAGTTCAGAAAAGGCATATTTCAAAGTCTGAAAAATGCACCTCTCCATTTCCATATTTCTCTCAAAGAAGGGTTTTCATTGACTGGGCATTTTGGTACCCATCTGGCTCTTGGCCCTTAAACATAAATTTTTTTGACTGGTGTATGGCTGTGGCCAAACCAAACCTAGTATCAGCCTTCTTCAACTCAAACCTCCAACGTTGAAGAGATCATAAGATTAATCATGAATGTTCACACTGTGAACTGTTTCCAAAGTTTCCCACCCATCATACTGAGTAACTGAGTTCACTTTATCCTTCCAGGGAAGAAAAATCCATCAGTGGTACTAAATATAGAGCCATCACTTCTGCTTAAGAAGCACTTGACCTGAAAATTAGTGGCTGCCAGGGAATATTTTAGGGAAGAATCACTGGATATCTGCATGGATCTCATTCTATCAGTGTCTCACTTGTCAAAAACCATGCTACTGGCCTGAGAGCCACTGGGTCTATCCTAGTGCAGCTATTTCATCCCCACTGCCACAGTCTTTCCACTTCAGGGAAAGAGAAAGAAGATAAAAGTTTGGCTGTGTGCTCTGCCTACTTAACCACCTCCACTTGTGTTTACACTGTATGAAAATACAGTATGACCTTGGAATTTGGTGGCCAAACTGCGTGCTGAGTCTATTCCATATATAAACAGTAGGCTGAGCACCAGGCTGGCAAAATTCAGTCTAAAATAAAGGGAAGAACGAAAGATCACTTCTATGCAGCTAACTTCCCAATTCCAGATTCCAAGATCTGAAACGTTAGACTAGATTTTGGATCAGTGTAATACCTACTTCCATTAAGCACTTTAAAAGGAAAACATCTTATCAAGTGTCCCATTAGGCTGACAAATTTACAACATTATGAATAGAAAAACAGAATACAGCATTGTGTTCAGGGAACACGAGTGGATTTCAGCTCTGTAGTATTTCTTCATCTATATGAAGAAGGTTAGACAGCCTATCACATACTTCCTCATTATTTATCAGGTACAGACATGTATTAAAGTAAATTAACAATCAGTTGTGGAGTGAATTATGGCAACTGTAGTGGCACTGAATAGAGGCACATGGGAACATAGTACATTTAAGTTTCCATCTCTGTAAATGTCACTTACCATTAATGCTAAAGATGATTCGGGGGAAAATCTTGCCATGTACTCTGATCACCCTGGCAAAACCCATGCTGTAGGGTGGGATGGTTCAGTTCTCTTCTTCAGTGGATCCATGTGGAGAGATAAAGCTATGCTGGAAAAAAATCTAAGATCTCTGTTGACAAAGTAAAATAATTTAAAACAAAGGAAGTATAGGAATAAAAAATACTCTAAGAAGATAGGAAAGCTCTGTGCACAAAATCTTAACTTCTCTTTCTCCTTCTTGAGTTTAGCCCTGGTTTTAAGTCCCATAAACCAGACAGAATACAAAGTCACTAATTGGAGCACAGCTATTGAAATAATTTATGCCATAGCATCCATAGCTTTCTGTCATCTTTCTAGGGCACTTGGGCTGCAGTAGCTATGTATTCTAATAAGTTAACTCATTGCATTATGTAGCCTGTTAGTCAAATGAATTGTTGGGTACAATCTGTTCCCAGTCAAGCCAGGGAAGGCTGTTTGTACAAGTACAACGATATTTTACAAAAAGTAACTACATTTAATACCACAGTCATAGAGCTGTAGATATGTTTGTCTTATTAAAATGGACATATATATGACAGGACTAGGGGAAAAAGGTAATTTTTAATCTTATGCTTTTAATTTTTAATGTGAGTACCATATTATGATAAGCTCTTCTAGCACATCTTACAAAACAGAAAAATAAAATACCTCTGCACAGAACCAAGAGTCATATAATGTTGAAGGTCACTTGCCCTACAACTTCACAAAGAGTTCATTGATACGATATGAGAGCAAGGCATATAGATATAATTAAAATATACTAAAACCAATAACAAAAAATACTGGCTTTTGTTTACTCTGGAAGTGAGCAGGAACCATATTACCTCTGCAAACTATTTTCACTTAGCACAATTCAGGCGGAATTATTGCCATGACCTTTTAAAAATGTAGAAGTGTGGAATCGATAGCCTTTCAGAGGCACCACTGCGGAGGCAGAGCTGGCCATGCTGAGGTGGTGTGCATTTCTGCATCAGAAGGCAGCTGAAACCTAATTATCGTCAATCATGCCGAGGCAAGCCAGGGCAGTGACAAGCCCTTTGCAGGTGGCGTAGGTGGGCACGTGCCTGTGGGGACACCTTTGTGTGCACGAGCACGTACCTGCTGCTCTTCCCACACCCGTGAGGTGAGACTTAGAGATGAGTAACAGGCAGTGTCACTCTTTGACAATAACAAACACTAGTCAGAAATATCAACCTGCAAATGATGTACAGGGGGCTGGCAGGCTGCCACCAGCCCGCAGACCTTGCAGTCACAAAACCACAACAGATCACTGAGGTCATCGTGATTCCTTGGTCTCCAGCCATCCAGCATTAAAAAATAACAGTTGGCTTATCAGCAACATTGCTTAAACCCAAGGACAGTGTAAAGAAAGCCCATTTTCATATTTCTTCCTCCTCCTCTCCCAAAGCACTAGTCCTTAACACTTCATTCTCAAAGGTCATGAATTGAGGTGGGGGAGTGTCCAACAAACCACCTACTGCAACAGGTGTTTGCATTAGTGCTACTTCTGAAGCCATCAAGATAATTTTGGAATGTTCAGCAGGAGCCAGAGCAAATCTTTTGTAAAATTAATCTCTCCACCAAAAGAGAGGAAAAGAGAAAAAAAAAAAAGGAAAAGGCTTGTTCTGAGTCAGTGACTGATTTATCCAGAAATGCTTATTTGCCTTTGAAACTCCACCTGCAAGGGGCAAATCAAAAATTCAGGCTTGCTCTCCGAGGTGCCAGACAGTCTGGCTCATCAAAGCACTGGCGTGCCTGTGCCACCAGTGAGTGACTCACTCAAGTGCCCTCGGTTTAGTGACAGCACCTTCAGCAACCACCACACCAATCCCATGCTGCCTCTACCATGGGTCAAGAATTGATCCCAGTAAGCAAGAGAAGCACAAATACTCCTAATTCCGCCCTGGGTTTGTGAGGCTGTCTCCAGTAAAACCAAGCTTCTGCTTGGTGCTACTGGAGGCAGCAGTGCAGGATTTGGGGAACCTAAGTACAGAAGTACACCTGAGCACTTAAGACCTGTGTGCCTCACTAGTGAAGCAGGAATACCATCCTATCACTTAACACTCATAAAGAGCACAGGTCAACAAAATAACTTGCTTTCTCTTTATTGCTCTTAAACCAGCTTTAGCTCTTTTTCCATATGGGAAATTATTTGCTGTGTTAATGTCCACTGAATTTATTTGATGACAGGACCAACCACATGACCACCACACAGAGCATCCTTTAATACTCTGCTTCACAGTCTGCTCCCATCTTCTGCAAAGGCTGAAAAGTGATCGTTGTTGACCATGGTTTGTTTTAATGTCCCCTAAACAATAATAAACTGTAATAATTGAAATCAAAAAAAGATTTTATACTATTCCAAGTAATATATTTCTCAATATATAAAGAAAAAATAAATTTAGCTTCTGGCAACTTAATTTGTAGATAACTATGGTTGTTCAAAGATAGGATTTTTACATTAAACTTGGAATCTGCACGGCGGTTTAACATCATTAAGGGAATATTATATTGACTGCAAGTAACTGGTTTCCATGTGGTTATATCAATCTATTTCTGTAAGACTGTACACTAGTTGTTCCCCTAGAGTACTCCTTGTAATGCTGAGAAAGTGTCAGAAATAATGACTGTCTACCTATATCTGCAATAAAACGTAGAGCATGGATATTATAGTTGTAAGTATCAAAGATTTATTTCATGACTGCAGGTAATGATGAATCTTTTAGCACAACTAATGTCTAGAGGAAACCTCTCTTCTTCTCTGAGCTGTCACATGGAGACTATTTATAGGGCCCTTAGTGCTGTGGGGCTTTAGCATAAAGAGGCAATGTGTCTGAGGTGCCACGGGATGGAAATGTTAGCAAGGGCTCCCTCTCATTGAAGATCTTTTAGTAGATGGCATTAGATTCCCTCTTTGTGTGTTTACGTCCCCCCAAAGACAGGGGACAGATGTTTAACATCAGACCATTAATCCCTTAGCCCAGGTTCCTGTGACAGCGAAAACCCAACAGAATGAGCCCTTTGCCTTTGCTCAGTGTAAATGCTGCAATTTACTGCTGATTTACAGAGTAGGGTCAGGCCATTAGAAACTTGGCAATCTTCTGTACAGCTGGAAAACAATATGCATGATAAGCTAAAATTCAATACCTTCTTGCACTAATTAAATGGGTTCCCACCAGGACAAAAACACAAATTACAAATAGAGCTTTTCTGCATCCCTTTGCATTTTTCCCTGCAGATGTGACCATGCCTTACTTTGGTCTCTTTCTCCTGACCACAGTCAAAGATTTAGCTCACATCTGCAGCACTGCTTCCATTGTCTATTTTTCCCATTCCCTTTTCATGCAATCTCAGATTTAAACTGGCTGGTTTACTCCTCCTCATTGGTCAGGGCAGGCAGGTGGATGACGAAACCAGCAAGGAATGCTACAAAAATCCCAGCCTAATTTCATTACACAGATGGGCTTTTAGACGACAGATGCATCTTTTAAACTAGAAATTCACCAAACATTATCATTCCAGAAAACAAAACAACAGCAATACAACAGCATCCTTCCTTGCAAGTCCAGGATAATTAACCTTATTGCAGGACAGTGCCATGAATCTCTGTCACAAACTGTCATCTGGTGACATTGTGAGCATAAGTAAATATTTAAGCAAACTTGTTCTGAAGCATGACACTAATAAAGTGACAGATCTTGTAGAGAGACTATTTTAAGAGTAAAAATAAAACCAACCCAAAACAGAAGAGCCATTTCATACTTCTGAAATATGCCTGAAATAATTGGGATTTGGGCATCTGAAATATAAGCTCTGTCATTCATCAAGGCAAATAATTGCCTTTATATACTTATAAGCCCCCGAATAAAAATCTAAACAGAGCATGTGTGTTCAGGTGGGACTCTGGAGCTCTCCCAACAACATTTTGCTGAATAGTGAATAATATTCAGCTCAAGTATGGTTTGCTTCCAGACTTATTCACTGAGAAGTAACAGCAAGATTCTGAACAGCTGGAGGTTTAAGTAGAAAACAGAAATAGCTACAGGCTTTAACTCAGATCCAAATGGTATGAATAATAACAATAAAAAAAAATACCTGGTAACTATAAATCTCATCAACCAATGCAAAAGAACATTCTAAATCTATTAATATTTCCAGAGACATTATCTCTCTGCCACCCCACTGCTTTGTGACTTGTTGTATCAGCGATATTATTTGCCTTAAAGCACGAGCTAAGTGTTTTTCTTCCCCTGTGAGGAGAATCGTCCACAACCTTCACAAGCTACAGCCCACTGCTCCCCTGCAGGAGGACTGGAGCATCATTAACAATGAGAGACACTTCAGGCACAAGTTGAGGCTCCAGCGTCTCCAAACCTTTCTGTCTCCCATCAAAATTCATATCCTGTCACTATTCTAGGAGCAGAAAGGCTTCTCATTACAGCATCATTCCCCTCTTGCAAGAAACACTGATTGCTGCACTGGTGGCTTTGGAAGGCAAAGATGTAATTTAGCAAAATAATGTACCATGCTGATTAATTTAATGTAGCCCATGACTAATTATGGTAATTCATTACATCTACAATTAGGCTAAGTAATTTATTGCACTGCAGTCTCATAAAGCAGAGGATTTATATCGAGTTTTGAATGTCACCCAAAGGACATTTCTGTACCTTGTCTTTACTGAGGCGGAATAAGGCTGCCAGCTGAGATGAGCCCAAAAAAAAGAGGGGCGGGAAGCCCCCCACGCACCCTTCCTCTGCCACATTTGATGTTTGTTCTGCGGGCAGCGTGCAGGCGTGAGCCTCTCTGGCTACAGCCTCCTCCTCCTCCAACTGCACCCTTGTGCAGATTATTTGGCATTGCCTTCCCATTTCTTTTAAACCACACCGCAATTTTATTCACTGTGAGACCTGGACACCTGATACACCAAATGGAAAACGTACTGGGCTGTCCCTGAATATGATTTGGAGATGACCAAGAAAAAAAAAAAAAAAAAGAGAAAAAAACCCCCACGTTCATTGTCTGGGTTTCTCTGCCACTTTTGCAGAGCACATTGCAGTGTATCTCAACAAAGGCTTCCGCTCGCCTTGGAGAGATGAAAGGGGGACATCTCCCTTCACTTTGGAGAGCCGCGACGCGCACACGGCATTATTGTGAAATACAACCTCGCTCGTACCCTGCAGCAGGGTTTGCTCCAGCAATGGTGCACTTCGGAGACCAATTTGTTTAGCTGATCACTGTCTCTTTGACGTGGCTGCAAATGTTACCTTTCTTTTTCAATCAAAAACACAGCAGGGTGTGCCATCTGTTTGGCACAGCCTTCCCTCTCTTCCCCGATGCCTTTTTGTGCAGATCATTTTACATGGCAATTTGCACGGATCTTTTATACCTTGATTTTGGTAAACATTTCTGTTTTCTTTATTTAAATAACATGTCGCTCAGCTGAGTATCTTCAGAGTTCAAAAAAAAAAGGGGGGGTGGATAAAAAAAGCAGTGTGATCACAGGCAGTAAAATAGAATAAAAAGTATTTTAAAAAAATATTTTCCAAGCAAATGGCTGCCTGTCATTACATTGATTATTTAAAATAGACGTGTTTACCAAGACTGGCTAACGCATTTTACACTGCTATGTTCCACATCACTTTCCTCCTTATATTTTACCTGGCAGGCAGAGCTAATCAGAAGATTAATTTAACCATTTGAAAGACCTTTTTAAAGCAGGTTAACAAAAAAATAGCCACCGTATTAAATTGTCATTATATAACAAAAGCTAGCAGTAAAGCGGTTAACTATTTTTTCCCCAGCTCAGATGCTGCTCAGAGCAATGAAACCCCCTAAAGTAGGAACAGATGATCAGCACCACAAGCCGAAGCCACGGGGATGCTCATGGAGTTGTGAATGCTTCGCGGCATACAAATGAATTATCCTCATTCTTCTCCTGCCGGAGCATATAGGCCAGACCTCATTAGGATTCAATATCGCTCTGCTTTTCTAATGTTAATGTTCCAGTTATATAAGAAATGTGAAAAGGGGCTACGTATGGGGGAGGTGGGGGGAGCTGATGCCACATTTATGGTCAACACGATACTATAATTTGAAAAGCGCAGCTTCGTATTTTTGAGGAAATTACTGTGGTTTCCTATCTTCTCCCTCAGTCCTAAAGCAGCATTATGTCCTCTCCTCCCTCTAATAAGTGCGTTTCAGTGGTGTGCTTATCCCACAGTTACAGCCACTGCAGTAAGAGATTTTATAGCTTCGGTTTTCTGTGGGGGGAAAGATGCTGTGACTAAGCATCAGATTGTGAAAGCTTGGAGTTCATTTTTCTGTGAAAGGAAACATTGCACTTTATGTTAATAAACAACTGTAGGAGTTTTCACCATCCAGGAATAACTCAGACATTAGTCTGCGTTCTTTTGTCTGGAGAGCAGCAAGCAGGGTAATGAAAACAAAACCCGCTGAGACATAAAAATACAATTTATACCTTTTTATCAAGCAAAGAGAAAGTTGGTTAACGTTTGAAATGGGAGCAGTAATGTATATTTATTGACAATTTTATTGTAATAATTAGATGTTTACACAGTCT
Source organism: Lanius collurio (assembly GCA_020086605.1). NCBI lineage: Eukaryota > Metazoa > Chordata > Aves > Passeriformes > Laniidae > Lanius > Lanius collurio. Next base: position 6,009,050 of record JACBWW010000012.1, read on the forward strand.
GGACATTGTGGCTAAATCACTTCCAGCCTGTTTATTTGTAAAGGGCTGTTTTCAGGGCAATGCAGTAGGCTCATTAAGAAGACAGACTGTATTAAGATTCAAAGAAATTATTACTTCCCAGGCTTTGTTTTGCTGGTTTGGATTCAGAATAAAAGATAAAATAATTTTTATTTTTTTTTAAAGGGAAAAAAAAAGGAAAAAAAAAAGGAAAAAAAAAAGAAAAATTAAAACCCCAACAGCAATACCATTCTAACACCCAGCAGACTGGAAATGATAAAGTAAAATGGAGAATATTTTCTCCTGCAATGGCAACTTCATCTTTTCTGTTCCGAAATAACCTGGTATTGTACATTTGAAACAATACACAGTATTGTGGATGCCACTTCCAAGTGTCTCTTTGTGGCTGTTAATATATTAACAACTTCAATATCAACACTTCAATACTAGTATTTATTTTTTGCACTCCAGCTAAATGACTACATGATATTTAAGATGTATCCTCCTCTTTCTACTTTATTTTTCAGGCACTGCTGTTAGTCCACCTTTAAGAAGTCTTTAAGGCAGCATTTGGTTTATACATTTATCTGATGTGTAGGTGTCCTGTCTTTTTTTTTTTTTTTTTCCTTCAGCCAAAGAAAGATTCCTTTTTACTCCAAGTCCTCAGAAATGTTCAGTATTAACCTGGAAACTATTGCATGTTTCATTTTCTTTCATAGGCAAATAAACAAGTGAAACTTATATACTTATTTTTTGCAGAACCCTATTTGGGGGCTTCTTTGCTAATCAGTTTTAAGTGATTAGTTTGATCTGGAGTGAATTTCACACATGCTAAGAGTGGCTAAATACCAAGTCCAGATTCTTCTGGTTTTACCGAAAGGAAGGCAGCTGAAACGGAAAGGGCTCTCAGCAACACAGCCTTGACAAGCAAGTCCTTCTACATCAAGTTAAGAGCATTGTCCTGAATTTAGTGCAGTATCCATTTTAAAATTTAAAATCTCTTTAAAAATTAAGGCAACAAATAAGCTATAATGTCGCTCCTGTCCAAGTACGTTTCCATTACAATTAAGAAATCAATATGCAGAATTTATTGCTGAAAGTTTATGCATAAAGAGGAGCACATAAAAGGTACCATTGCTTAAACCTTCCTGGCTTTCCTTTAGCTACCGTTTAGCTACTTTTCCCCAGAAGCCAACTCATTAAATGCCTTCCAGTACATTCCATATAAATGCTGTAGGCTCCCCACTCTCACAAATAAAAATAAAGATGATAAAAGAAACAGATAAAGAGATGCCAGTTTGCAAAGAAATTACTGGATTATATTTTCTGAGAGCTGCACAAGCCAACTCACAAACTTGAAATATTACAGATTTGGTTTTACAAGTCAATCACAGCAATATATTTGGCTTTGTAATTACTGTCAGTTTTGACAGGGAAGGCAATAATTTTTTTTTTTCCATACATGTGAGTTTCAATAAAATCAGGTAGCCACATCACAGAACACTTTCTTACACAGAGAATTAAAAGGACTTCTCACAGAGATAAAGAATACTGCCAGGATTAAATATATGTCATACATTCAATTCAAGAGTATGGGAAAAAAAAGAGGGGGACTATCCTTACATGTGGACCTGATCCAAAGCCTATTATAAGGATAAGAATATTTCTATTTACTTGAGTGGACTCTGGAAAAATCCCTTTCTCTTCTCAGAAGAGACAATAGACAAAACTGAAGGATATTTTTATCTTCTTCTGTATTTCCTAGGATACCCAAGTAGTTAATAAAAACTAACTACCTAAAGTGAATAAATGGTTACAATTTGAAATTGTACCTATTTTGCTTAAAAAATACATGAATTAAATGCTTTCCATGTCAATTAGAATCAATGTAACACTGCAAATGCTCAAAATTGGTTTAAGACCTTTCACAGCCAGCTATACTTCGAGGTATATGACACTTAAAAGAATCCTTTACCTTTTCAAAAATACACTAATTGTGGAGCAAATTAATTACTGGGGTTATGAACTAACATGCTTGCTGGGTAAGAAATGGTGAACTTTGTTTCTGCTTGGAGCCTGTGAAGTTGAAGGAGGATGAAGAACACATAAACCCACAGAGCAGCAGCATTTTTAGTGTACCAGGCAAAGAATACCACTGGGCTTGTATTTATTCTGCCATTTCAGAGCAGTGTCAGCTCACTGCTGACTTACAGAATTGCAAAAAACTGGCCTGGAACAGACCTTAGGAGGTGATTTAGTACATGCCCCAACCCCAAGGCAGGAATCGCCATGGTTCAGTCATTCCTAGCAGGTGAGTTAATTCCCTGCAGGTTCTCCAAATCCTCCAGAAATGGAAATAACAGAAGCTCCCCAGGCAACCAACCCCAATGCTTCACTGCCCTCACCACTGGAAAGCTTCACCTTGTGCCTGATCCGCCTCTACCTGGAAGCAATGTAAGCCTGTTATTTCTTGGTGTCATCCATGATTAACATGATCCCATTTAGCAACTAGGGGTGTAAGACTTACTGAGAAAAAAAGGCCAATCAGGCATTCCTAACATGAGATGGAACAAATGATAAAAATTACCAAATTGGAGTTTCTTCTAAAGCCATGTCCTCCGTCACTCACCCTTCAGTCGGAACGGGTGGATTTACACCCTGGGCAGACCAGAGCAGACACTGCACAAGCTGCTGGCAAGGAACTGTATTTCCTGCTACTTTCAGAACCTGCAACTCCATTAAGTTCTCAGGATTGGACTTAATTATGAGAGCAATAAATTTGGCCTAGAGAAAATAGAATATACTAGGAGACATGAGGACTGTCAGTGCCCCATATACAGATGTTATAATTCTGTGTCAGTATACCCATATAACAAGACAAATCCTCACAATTATAGACATACTCCTTGGCTGAAAGGAGAGGCACAGCCAAAGCATTCATCTGCCATTGACAGCTGTCTATAATAAAGATTCCTCAAGACAGCGCTAGTACCTGCCCCTATGCAATTCAGATTTGGTAGGGAAATGGAGCAGACAATGAAACAGACGGGGTCAAATACAACTTTTCTCACAGCTGGCATACCTGCAACATTTTCCAAAGAGTAAAACCCATTTAATCCTGGTATAATCAATCAGACCTCAGCCCAGAGTGTACAGATCATCAGGGTGTGAACTGGGAGTTCAAAATGAGTAGGATGTAAAATACTTCCATCTGGTTACAAGAATTATCTTATGCCAAGGAGATCTTCTCTGGAGATCAAAATCACCAAAGCCATTTGCTTTGTGTTCATACCACTCCCTGTATTTGTTAAGTGCTGGGTACAGAGTGATATTAAACATCAAGAATCACTTCACAGATAAACTGGTGCCCTGTATCCAGGTGGCTAACTGATGGTTAGCAGCATACTTTAAATTACAAAAATTAATTTTTTGCAATATTAACAACTTAATTCTAAATCCTGTATCATACAAGTAAGAAGTTTCAGAAGCAGTTGCAATAAAGCCAAGGGAACTAAGTGACTAATGCTTACTCTTGTCAATGAGGAGTTAATAGTGTGCCCTCAAATTAAGAATTATCTGCATAACTTTTGCTGAGTTAAAGGGGGAGTCACATGGCTAAATTCCCTTGTTTCAGACTATACATGCAGAACTGACTGTTTTCAAGAAGCAGACAGTGGAAAAGACAAAAGACGTTTGTGTCATTGACAACTGCCTACATTTCAATTTTTTTTTGTGTAATACCAGCAAAAGTGACATCACTTAGGATAAGCAGAACAGTCAAAAGCCCGCAGACAAAGGAAGGACATTCACTACCAAGTATTATGATGAATGTAGTCTGAAAAGCTACTGTAATTCCAGTTAATACATTTAACAAACAGTATGCCTATTGTTACTGTTAACTAGACAAAATTATTGAAATAATTGTCTGCATTATCACCATTAATTCATAATCAAACACTGTTTACCAAATGTAAATATGTGAGCAATATGTGCTCTCAGTAGCTGCTCAGGATCCATTCTGTGATCCCTGTGAGTCATCCTGGTCAGTTTTAGACTGAATTACTCTAACACATATTCCCCATGTTCCAGATGTTATGACATCTAAGCAAGGGTGTTTTGCATGAAGGCCTCCTTAACATCAACCAGAATGCACAAAACAGAATTCCACTGAAATACATTATCATTACCATTTAATGAAACAGGCATGATTAAATCCCTTTGTGGTCCATGTATGCTTCTTGGAATCATCAGCTTGTCTGAGGACCTGCAAATGGGAACGTATCACATCATGGTTTCGTATGCCATTCTGTCAGATCAGGCTATAATTCAAAACCCCGATCCACACCTGATGGACAAACACCTGCATAAATTTCTAGCTCATTGAATTTATTAGAGATGCTCAGAAGCAACAGTGCAGCTGAAGGGCCTAAGATAATATCAGACAGAGATCAGTAAGGCTCAGTTTTCAGCTAAGGGCCAGACATGTAGCTCTTTGTTCTCCACTTGCCAAAACCTCACAGAGACCACCACTGGTATGGATACAGATTCACACTCTCAAGTGGCATTCACATAATCTGCACCTGAAACATTAATTTGACCCAATTCTGTCAAAATCTGATGTTTTAGGAAGATGCCTCATGGTACATCTCCTCTTCATAATTTTTATAAGTAAATGAATGCAAGAGTAAAATGAAGACAGAGTATTCACAGAAATACAAATCATAAACATGTCTTAGTGAGAGACATTATTCTGGATGATGCCTCTGCATTTTGAACTTTCACTCACCTTAAAATTTACAAAGCCCAGGAGAGATGATGTTTGTTTCCCGATCTCTGCCTTTAAAGCAGTACCAGATACATTAGAGGGAGGCAATTCTGGTCACAAGTCAATAATGACCTATAGGTGACCTTGGGTGGCTATCACAGGACAGCAAGTAGCTGAATAGGTAATCTCAGTCTAGAAGTGGTTAAGTATACTGTGCGAGTCTCAAAATCAGAAACAAATGAATGGAAAGGAAGCCAGTTAGCTTAGAGACCTTCCAAAACTGTTCTCACAATTGCTAATGTGGACTGCCTATTTTTTAGTCAAGTAACAGAACTCTAAATGTACAGATCATTCCTTTCTCCCCCTTTCATTGACGTCTAATACCCTTAGTCCAAAATCAGCTCGAAAATAAGAAGAAAAGATGTTTCAAAACATTACTCTGGAGTATTTTACATACAAGCAGAAATTGCTGCCACAAAAGACACAGAGATTTCGATAAGATGCTGCTGACACAATGCACTAAAATGGTTGGAAATGAAAGAGTAGCTAATGGAATCTTTCAACAATTGGATTTTTATTTTTTTTTTAAAGTCAGAAATACCTTTTTTCTACAGTAAAGGTAGTGTGGCCACTATGAGCAAGTCAACATAAACACCAGAAAGGAGAAACCAGTATCAAAACAAGATTGTAAGTGATGATATATACTCTTTCCTACACACACATGTGCATTCATGCCTGCCTGCTTTTAACTTAAATTTAAGGAAGGAATGGCAAGTCCTCTAGGAAAAGAGCAACAGAAAAGGAAGATGCTTTCCTGATGCCATGTGACTGTTTACAGATTTCATCTTTTCCCTTCCACACTGAACTAAGTCTGAGAGGCTGAAGACCACCAATGAACAAACTGAGTTGCCCGTGCCTGTCAGACTGTCTGCACTCAGCTCTTCTCATGCTGACCCTATTAGATTTGACTATTAAAAAGCAGCATTGGGCCATGTCAGCTCTTGGGTGGGAGGCTGCCAAGGCACACATCCATGCTGCTGGCTTTTGAAAGATAACGAGTGCAATACTTTTTTTCCTTTAACCCAGGCAGCTCTACACGGGGGTCAGTTCTGGGGTGCTACATACCTGTCTTACAGCATGAAGTGTAAAACTAAAGTCCTTATTGTCTGTGGCCATTAAAAATCCCACAGCACTATTTACAAATATGCATGCAATTACGGCAGATTGGAAGTGGTCAAACTGGTAATTCTCTTCTGCCAACATAAATCCTCCCACTGTAACTGAATGTGAATTTTTTTTTTCCATCTCACAGCATAAACTTTAAAGTCTTGCTGTAAAATGCTCGTTAGCCAACAAATTTCTTTATGGAGTAGCACTTGCTTTACAATAGAGGGTGAAAGGAAGTTTGCTCTATGGGTTGTGAGACAGTGAGGATACTTTAGGATAAAAGCTCCAACATATCCGTTTGCTAGAGCAGAAAATTAATAGAGATAGATGGGTTTTTAGTGGCATTTGAAACTATCTGCCTCTTCATCTACCAGCAGCTCTTCTTCTCAGACTGCCTGCACTGTTGTACTTTATTCTCTGACACATTGCTACAAGATGACACCTTGGATTTTTAAGCTTTTCCTGTTAATTAAAAGACTTGTTCCTCCCAAAAGGCTGGGAAGAAGCTGACATTTTCCATTTTAAATTTGACTTATGTTAACACAGCTTTCAGGTGCAGAGGTTTTTCCTCTACTTTGCTTTGAATTCAGCTCACTAAGAATTTCTCTGTGTGATAGTTGGGACTAATGACAATTCCAGATAGCAGAAGCAGAATTGTCTAGATCCCATTACAAAATCACTCCTGAACAAATTCACAAAAGGCTATGATATAACAATTGATGGGTTATCACTGCCTGATCTGCTTTACAATTTAAAGGGAAAATAAACATATATATTCCTTGGCACAACACAGTTGGATAAGAAAAGCTGCATCCCTTCCACATCCTGCCACCATTTCGGCTCCTCTTACTTCTTCCTGTAGGATGGAAAGATGAGTCAAGTCACAATCACATCCCAGAAGTGCCAAATCCTGTGCATACATATAGCCTGAATCCACAATTTTAAATTCATAGTGTGACAGTTGGTGCTGGTCCCTCACATTAAGACAATGGATGTTGGGCAGGAAATGAACTCTAAGACAGAGATGCAGATTTGGCAGCGCACTCTTTGCTGAGCTCAGCGTCAGATTTCTTAAATAAAGATGGAATTAAACAGACACCTGTCTGAGAAATGTCAGCTTCAGAGAAACCCTAGTAAGTGAAGGTCTTACAGAGTTTATCAGTACTTTGTGCTGTGTAAAGTAGAAAGTTGTTTATAAGGTTTCCATGCATATGCTTACTCCCATAGTTACATACTAATAAATTTTTCATCAACTTGAGTGAGAGATGAGAGAAACATCAAATGGTTCATGCAGCTGCTGAGCACTGTCATCTACCTGGGTACTTTCATCATATTTTAATATTTTACAGCTTTTCTATTAGGTCTCACTGAATTTTATCAAGTGAGAATTCTAACTTAGACCCATGACTTCATTTTGCTTTACCTGAGATAGAAAAATGGATTTCTATCATTTGGCTTAGAGAAATCAGTGCTGTTCTTTTGTTTGGTTCAGTATATAGAAATAATTGCATCTCTTTCAGAAAGAGGACAAAGAGTATTCAGCAAAAAAGCACTTTGAAACTGTATTGCCTGGTTTTGAATTACTGTTGGAGATCCTGATCCAAAAAAGAAGTTTATGCATTTGGCTTTGAATTTAGAATGGGATCTTAATTAGCATTCACTTTCAGCTTAATTCCAGTCACAGAAAGTTTTTATCCTTAATAGGGGAGCAAAAGGTAAGATGAGGCATATCACTTCTCTAAATCTTATCCATACATCTTTCTGATAGAAGAACTAGTGCATACACTGCCATCAGTACATGCAATTAGCGGCAGTATGCACAAAGAGGTATATCCTAAGGAGATGCTGGAAAAATATGCGAACCAGTTATCCGTATACAGAAGTACATGAAACGATACTACGAGTGGCATGATTATATCCGGGTGCCTCTGCTATAAAAAGCATTTGTATTACCCTTACTTCTCTGAATAAATTCAAATGACAGCCCCATTTCATTTCTTCATTCAGTCTGGAGGCCAGATGGCATTAGAATCATTTACTTCACCTTGTTGTGCTTAATTACTACAATCAACACACTATTTTCCAAATTAATCATAACAAAGTAATTTCATTAGTAACACAGCAGGCTGTTGAATTATTAGCATCATAACAGTTTGCAAACAATTAAACTTTATTTGAACCTTAAAAATTTGCAGAGTAGAACATTATTATAAGATCTAATGGCAGTACCACACAAATCCAGAACACAGCAAATAATCAAGTAAACCGCTGTACAATGTGAGAGTTACAATCACCTTTTAAAAATTTGCTCTCTCGCTGTTGACAGAAAGGCAAGCACAATCTAAGTGAACAAAGAAAATTAAGCGATTAGCATCTTCTACCCGAGTTTTGATTAAGTTGTATTAACTGATATTTTCTTAGCCAAAATAGGTTATGGTTTTTGCACAGATTTAAAGTAAACCATTCATCCATGATCCGTTCGTAGTTTATTCTGACATATTTACATCGAGTTTCAGGACATCTCTTACATTTTGAATTTACGGCAGTTTATTTACTCTCCCCTAGCAATAAATACTAAGAAGGGGGAAGCCCTAAACAAGACCGCCAGACAAAAGCCACTTGATTTCTCCGGTTGCCTCCACCCAGGAGGGGCCGCGCCGAGCAGCCCTGCCCCTCATCGCTTGGGTAAGGACTCCCTCTCCTGGAAAAACGGCAGAAGCGGCGCGGGACGCGGAGGGGGAAGGGGACAGAGCGCGGCCGGGATCCGCCTCCGCCCGTCCCACGAAAAGCTGCTGCCACCCAGCGCCGCGCCCGCGCAGCGCAAGGGCCGCGCCGGGCCGGGCCCGCAGCCAGCGCCGAGCCACGGCACCGGCTCCCGGACGGGGGGCAGGGTCTATTCCCTAAAAAGTACTTGGGGGTGGGGTGTTGGGGATTCTGTAATTAATAAAATGCCACTCCGGTGGGCAGATTTATGGCGCTGCCATGTTAACAAGGGAGAAGGAGCGTTTCCAGCCCCGCTGTTAACGCTTCACATTCTGTACACAATCCACCAGTACGCTTGACAAATTAAAGTAGTAAAAGATCTGAAGACTATAATCTATCATTTTAATGCTTCGCTGATAACGCACAGAATCAATTCCAATGACTATCTCTTTAAAAAATTACAACAAAACTCCATCCTGTTTGACGCCTATTAGAATTCAGTGTACCAGCAAGTACCATACATTAGCTAACATGGAGCACAGCATCGTAGTTTACTGAAAGGATTCAAATTCCAAGTTCAGACTAATGTTTCCTTCTAACCCAGAGTGTTCCCAGGGGTCCACCTGAAGCATAAACAGCACAAACAACTACACAGGGACCTGCACAGGCTCAGCAACTCACAGACTGGCCTGACCTGCCTTGTTGGCAGATAAAGGATCTCACAAATCGTCTGGGGGGATCCAAAAAAGTTCATCTTGTATGCTAATGGTAAAGCACATCTCCAAAAGAAGAGCAGGTAAAGTAATAACTCGGACTTGCCCAACCACTTGTCCACAAGTGGTAGTACTTTAGTGTACTCTTTTATGTTTGAATATATTAAATATATGAGAAAAATAAATCATTGGCTAAAGCATAACTTTAAAATATTTGGAAACAGAATACCTTGAAGACTTGAAACATTGTACATAAATTTCCCTCAGCTTTCTGATGAAACTGCACAAGATGTACAGTGAGCATTAAAAGGTTAATGCATGCATGAATTGAGTAGTAGTTTACCCTCAAAGCTCTGCTTAATCTTTCTGAATCTGCAAAACAGGAAAAGTGGCAAAATTCCCTGAAATGACACAAACTTACAGCTATACAGAGTGCTGCTAACATGTTAGAAAAAGAGCAACAGGCACTATATGGCTGCTTGTGCCCCATATGTTGCCATCTATTTAATTTCCTTGCATTACAATTCTATAAAAAGTAGCTAAGAAGAAAATTTCCATAAAGTTATGATCAGTTACAGTTTACAATGTTTAATATACACAAGGCAATGATCTGACTACATTGGCTGAAACCACAAAACATGTACAGCAGAATCTTCTTCCAGAGGCTGGGTCTGTAAACTGCAGCTGCACACCACTCTTCATTTCAAGCGCAGATTTCTCCTGATTAGGGAGAGGGAAGTTGAAAGTTCATCATTAACCAAAAAACCTCAAACATGCATATCAAACCCAGTCCAACTATCTATCTCCTTCCACAATCTTCTGCACAGACAGATCTATACATATTACTAAAGTAACAAAACTAAATAGAAACAACACCAATTTTATTTTTTAAAAAATCTGGGAAAGGAATACAGTTATTAAATATATCGTCTTTTGTACCCAGTGGTTTAATATTTCATATAGAATCCCAGAAAAAAAGGTACTTTAATTGAACCTTCAATATATTTTGCCATAATCTTTATTTTAACAGGACTCCTACAAAGGTTCCAGGAAAGACATACTTATGAAACAGAGAACAAGGGAACATATAAGCCATTACAGAAGATTGGATTAAAATGTACTTACCCAGGCCTCTCAAATATCATACATCTCCATTATGTAGGCTTTAGGCACCAAGCCAATGGTTCCCTTCATTTCTCCTACCCACCAGCCAAATCTATTGTACTCCTAATTGAAAACAATACGCAGTATTAACCTTTAGTCTGATATAAATGCAACAGAGTTTTGTATGCAACTCCTTATGGATCCTTTCTCTTATATACAGTTATAATAATTTCAGTTGAAAATTAAAACATTTTATCTTTTTGTTATAGGCATTCACATGCAGTTAGGCAAAGGCAGAAGCTAAATTTTAAAAAGGCCAGGCATACTCAAGAAAATTTCTTAATTATGGCCATGCTTCTCTAACACCTACTAAAAATAGCCGACCTCCTTATCCTCTATTCATCACAAACACAAAAACCTTGTCTTTGTAACTAAAATCTAATAGCAAAACATTGACACATAACAATCCACAGGGATTCTTTTAGCATCACATGCTAAACTCTAAGAAACTTACCATCGACTTATTTTAACAACTACTTCAGTCAAATGTGAAGGGAACACTATATATCTAATACATAGTATCTTTCTATGGACAAAGTCTACTATTGCTTGACACTTGCAGAAAATTCTACAGCAGATCTCATATTCTTGACAGATGACTAATGTACTCCTGTTTCAAATATGTTTAGGATTAGTGAGATAAATATGAAACAAAATGAATTATAATAGTTTAAAGAAATAATATCTTCCAAAAGCAGTACCAAGTAAGAATATTGTGGTATTGTGGTATATAATTATTGTGAAAATAAAATAATGTAATAATGATATGTAATTATTGTATATTGTAGTATATAATTTATTTTTTTACCTATGAGATAAATAGTTTAAGATCAATCCTAAAAATGGTTCAATAAATTGCAACAGCTAGAATTGCACACACACATATATTGAGTTACAAATGAAGTATTAAAACAGAGACCCTACTCAAAACTGAATGATTAGTAAGACAGAAATTACTTTGGAACAAACATGCAAAATACAAAATATACACATATCTCTGATAAGCAACATCTGCTTCTTGTTACTCTGTTTGTCTGATGAGAGGAGCAAACAGCTCTAGCATTTTTAATTACTGGTCCTACTGAGATGAAGCTACTATTTTGAGCTGTAGGTAAAGTTTTTTGGTTATAAATAGCCAAGTGGAGCTTAAGGGTTAATGGAGTTTCATTACAGCCCAAGCTATAATGATTTGCTGCTGGCATATTTTGCCTGGTCAAGAGTTCTCTGGAGTCCTATGAGGTGCTTAGTGTACTCAGCTCTTTCTGTGCTTAACTACGATTGCCCGCTTTCATATTGGCTTTTCTTTTTTCCTTGCCTTTTGCTTTTTTTTTTTTTTTTTGCATGCATGCTTGCATGCAGGTACACACACAGTTTTATATTTTCTAATTGTGGAAGGGTAAACACTAGTCTTCAATTAAGCATTTTCTTCCTTCTCTTAATAGCAAATTGGTGAATCAAAAGATTCTATCCTACTATGCATGAAATATGGGAGTAAGTGTGACTTAAAGGAAATCCACTTAAAAAACAGCAGGAAAACCTTCATTTATTATGTGAACATGCAAACAAGAAAGCTGCAAAAATAATTCCACCTTCTTCCCCCTTCCACTGCAAAGCAGACTGCTGGGGATGGGTTTGGTCTTGAAAGTCTAGGGGTATCTGAACCCAATCTTCAGTGCACACCGCTCTCCACAGAAGTTAATAACCTTTCCCATGGGGCTTCACATTACACCCCAAATCCTTAAAGGCAAAACAATACCCTGCCACTGAGGATTATAATCTTCCAGATCAGTCTGTTTAAAAATCTATGCTGTATCTCACAATACACTCTTTATATATACAAACTGGATTTCAAGACTGAAGTGGGAAATTGCTGAAAGGAGCAGCACTCACGTATACTACTGGAATCTCAGCAATAAATCTCTCCAGGAGAAAGCAACAAAAGATTTTAAGCTGCTACATGGAATTCGCACAGTGACTGACAAGAGTGATTAAGCAAGTTTTGCTAGACATCAGCCAAAAAAACAAACAATACATGAAATGAGGGAAGTGGCTCAGTTAAGCAGTCATTAAACTGCGTATGACAAATGGCACAGAAAAAGCCTGTGGATTACATTATCCATTGAAAATGTTCCACTTAGCAACACTACATGGACTTAGAAACAATTGTTTTTAAAGAAACAATTCAGATAGCTCAAATTAAAATGAAAAGCATGCTGCTGTTTTGAAAACTTTCTGGGGTTTGCTACTTACTAATACACCACTTACTGCCCTGGCATGAAGCTAAGTGAGAAGATGAAATGAATGTTGATGTAACAGACTAGTAAACTAATTTAAGGATTCACTGCAACCATTATACCATACAGACAGTATTGCAACACAGAAGCTTTTACTTTACATTACTATTCTTTGCATGGGTCTCAAGAGCAACATGAATCCCAATTAAACTATCTGCAGTCTCTAGAAGTCTGAACAAAAATATAATGCAGATACCTGGCTACCAAGAACATAAAACCTTAATATCTGGGTTTAGAATAATTATATAGCACTCCCTTTTAAACTGATTAAAAGTACAGACATTTCTCTTTTAACTCCTAACCCCTCCTCCCTATCCTCAGTACCATGAAGAGTGTTTAACTAGTGAGGCAGATAAGCAGCCCCCCTAGTCCTCTCTTGAAGTCAGACATAAAATCCAAATTAATGTATTGTCTCTATCAATGTTATCAATTATAAACTCCTTCGCAGCAATATAATTTCATTAATACACTGCTGTTGTGAGGTCCATACGTCTATTACTGCTGCTTAAGATGTGTAGAATAAAAGTCTACAGTCCACATTTGTGGGAAATAATGATTAATACGCAGAAGGATATGAATACAGTTAGTTTTATATGAATAAAAAAGTTGGGAAGCACTATGCTTTTGCAAGCATCAGCTACAGATCTCAGGTACCACTGGGTTTACCATCTGGTATCCCTCACTGCATTCAGCTCTTAATATCACTGCTAACATAGGCAAGCGACTATACTTCAGAAGGACTGATAAAATAATGAAGAGTCCTTTAATCTACAGGAAACCATTGTAGTCAATTTATAAGAAATATTGCATCCCTTTGTAGGATGTGTAATTATTTTCTATTAATCATGTGCTATAAAGCTACATTATGTGGTTATTCTGTTATCACTAGAAAGAGGCCTGCAGTCAGCTCCTGACAATGTTAGGTAATTACTAACACAAAGCTTCTTTCTCCTTATGTAGAAACGCTATCAAGATCCAGAGGTGCTGTGATGCTCCACTGTATGAAAATAACTCTCCAAAGAAATTCAATAACTGCAAAATGAATTGCTCCAAGGCAAATAGAGGGATAGGAGAGGGGGGCAGGGCCAGATCCAGCCGCCTGCAATGAGGAGAATGCACAAGTGTGCGGCCACGCTCTGCCATGTGACAGGGAGCACATTTGCCATACCAGGCAATGTTAGCAGGGCCGGGGGGAGGAGGGGGCCACCACAACCCCACATCCCCCCCCACCCCGGAAGACAAGCACCAGGGCAATGGAATGTATTATGCTAAATAATATGAAACAACAACCTTAACAAATGACCAAATGCTTTCTAAGCTACTTCTGCATTTCCACTGCCGTGAAGGGGATGATTTTTTTTTTTCCCCAGCAGAATTTATTAACCAAAGTAAAGTAATTTCACAGGGCAGCAAAGAACAGGTTATGACTTAACATTTAACATGCTGGTAAAACACTCTCTGTACAGCATGCTAGATAGCAGGGGGTAAAAATCCCATCAGGGTTTACAGGCTCCTTAAATGCTCTCAACTGAACACACTGTGAGCAAATGCTCCTCCTTGTCCCCATCCCACCAATTTCACTGCACTGATGTCTATGTTCTATGACTTCATGAGACCCAGACCATAAAACCTTTTGTACTTGGGGAAAATGCAATAGTTAGCAATACACTACCTGTTTTCTACTGATATTGTTTAAATCCAAGATTTTACTCCTCTACAGAATAGAATTTTGATATTTTGACATACAAAAAGATAAAATGTTTGTACTTGAGGATTTCCAAAGCAGTGGCTACCTTTAGAACAGCTCCTCTGCCTAAATGAGATTCTCCAGATGCTTTGCACCATGTAAACTTCTACTGACTTCTGCAAAAGTTGAGAACATCTAGTTCTTGTACAATTAGTCTCCATAGTTGAATACATATGGTATGGGGTTTTGTGTTTGTGGTGTGAGTTTTTTTATTTGTTTGGTTTGGTTTTATTTGTTTGGTGAGTTTTTTTATTTGTTAAAAAGAAGTTGCTGAAAATTATCATTGCGTTTCAATGCCTTGAAGAAAAGTTGTATTTTAAAAAATATAACTGAATTACGTAAATTCCAGATTTTTCTCCTTTTTTCTTCTAGTGGCACTGTGAGTAATACTAACTTACGGGCCATATACCTGCAAACTTTAAAACTGAGAAGCAAAACATATCTATAGCCTTGTTTGGGGTTAAAATAAGTAACCTCTACTATCAAGCTAAACATGTGTCAGAAGCAGGGACAAATTTTTTTCAAATAATATCCTGGGATGCAATTTTAGCAAGATAATATTTTAAAACATCTCCAATTCATCCAGGAGATTCATACTAGCTAAAAAGTTTTAGAACTTCCTTTGGTGTAATTGTTGAATGATACACTATCAACTAGGGAGCAGTTTTGGTGCAGAACAGCATTTTCTCTAAAAGCAAAGAATGACAAATGTCTTAAATAACTGAACGAGACTTCTTCACAGGTAGTAGAGTTGTTTTAAGACAGCAATAAAATGGTCATCTTTAAAAATATAAGTGCCAGATTTATTGTATGGTTGCGTTATTAGGTTTTATTTCTCACAATGACATGAGAGAAAATATACAGCAATTAAAGATTTCCAATATAAATCACAGTAAGCAGACTGAATTCTGAACCAAAACTGCCCCCAGAAAATGCCTTGGAACAATAGAAAGGCCATTTTATTTTCCATTAGATGACACATGGCCAATTTTTTTTCTGATCTGATAGGTAAAGGCTTACATATTATCAGTATGCAAACCAACACAGCTACAGCTGCTTTGCATTAGTTCTAACCAACCCCCTGTTTAAAGGCCTTCACTGTTTGTTTAGACATGTACTTATTGTTCTCCCACCCCCACCTATAAAGAATAAAACCAACCAAGCCAGGAAATAGGTAATGTACAACTTAGCATTGCATTTCAGTTTTGATCAGAAGCATCAGAAGTGAATCTCCCAAAGCTCCCACCTTCCCCCCACTGGCTCCCTTTGCAGAGCCAACAGTCTTACAGCACACACACTACATTTTTTTCAGATGAAGCTAAAATGGAAGATGAACATGAACATGCTCCAACCATTAATGTGTTCTCCTCCCACAAAACCAGGCTAGACCTCTTTGGACATCAAACAGCTTTGAAAAAGCATGGGGTGGACAACGGGGCATCAAGCACTAAGTGTTCCACTCTGCAAATCCACTCCTACTGGTACTCTGTGTTTGCTAGGGGAGCCACAGGCAGCATGGCCATGGAATAGAAACTATGGATCTCAGTATGATCAGAGAAAAAAGAATCTGACAAAATAAAACACTCATGATTTTAGTAAGCCTTTCATATTTTTTAGAAAAAATACCGAATAAATACATTTTATTAAGATTATACAGATAGTGGACAAAATGTTCACAGTGATTCTGAAATAGTTGCATTGATGAGTTGCACTTTATTTCATAAGCAGTCATCTGAGTGGTGGAAATTCTTTGTTTGTCTTTTTACTAGGCAAAAAATACAGGTTGAGATGTGAGCATATTAACATTTATTGCATTGAAAGAACAAAACTCTGCCACACTTGAAACCAACTATCTAAAAACCTATCTAAATATAGGACAATCTAAGCACCAAGTTAACACTCTGCTTTCATCAAAAATTATAGAGCAAAAGGTTGTCATAGATGAGATTTCCATGAATCATAAATAGCAGAGTGAGCAGCACTGGCATGCAAGGAAATAATAACAATCAAGGAGAATTCCAGTTAAGGATATGATTTCTGATTTTGACGTATTATTTGCTATTTTAATACAAATATAAATACAAAGTATATTAAATTAGTTTAAAGTTAAGAAATGTCAATAACTCTACTAAGCCTTACTATCATATAGAGTTAAATTTTCATTATTACTTGCATTTGGCTGATGAAACTTTGGAACTTTGTAACACAAAATGTACACCTAAAGCAAACAAACAAGTACTGCAAGTGTTGCACTTGCATAAATTATGCATACAAAACTTAGGGGGAAAAAAAATAGAACTACCTCCATCCACCGTTATCTTTGTTTTTGAAAACTGATTGCTTGAGTAGAGCTATGGAAGGTTTATAAAAATGATTGCTATACTATGGTCTGTTCTCCCATTTATCACATGGTCTTGAAAGCAAAGGCAAGCCCATAAATGAACAGGACTTAAGAGCAATCATCCTTTTAGAAAACAAGACTCCAAAGTATTGCATTTCTAACAGGCAGTATTAACTAAGAAATGTTACTAAAAAGTCAGTACAGCTATATTTTTAATTGCATAATGGAATAAGGAGTCTACAGTTTTCTGGAAATTCACAACATTCATAGCGTAAGTGATAAAAGCCACTTGAATATTCAAGAACATTATAAATTAAAATAATAGTAATAGTGTATCTGTATAGATAGGTTGACCGATTAATCTGAAATGTAAATTACATTTTTAAATAAAGTTAACAAGTACTATTGTGATAGTTCTATTAATTCTGCTCAGATTAAAAACTCAATTTTTGAGGAAAACTAGGTAGAAAAACCTAGAAAAATTGTGAGGTTTTGGGGGTCTTTTGTAAAAGCCCACAGGACTGCTGCCACACAAAAGTCACAACTAACATAAATATTTAGAAAATAGCTTAAATAGTTTTTGAATACACCTTTAAAACAAGAAAAACATGCTTTTCTACAGTAACTGCACTAGTTAGGCATAGGTATCTCTGTTGTCAGAGTACGTGCTCATGCTCACTGCAGTAACACTGAGTTTTGATGCTCATTTTAAAGCAAATACTGGAGATATGTCTTTGCATAATACTTAGCTATTTTAGGAAGTAAACACTGCCAAACTGAAACCATGCTCATTTGTCTAAGAGATATTTACCTAGAAACTTACATGTAACATATTGCTCCTCTTGCTTTATTTAAATTCTATAAATGCCCAAATTTGCTAAACTGGTTCATAATTACTTGTTATATTAATGATCTTATTTCTTGGAAATAAATAGTTGCTTTCCACCTAATTTCTATACAGGTATGAGAAAAGCTGGTAAAAATATATTGCTTTGGCATAACTATTGCTGGGAGAGATGAATATCTATCTTATCACGTTCATCAGAGCAGGCTATACCATTTATATTTCACTGTAAAACAAAGAACTATTACATGTTGCACAAATATGCTCGATATTTTGTTAATGCTTCACCCTTCCTACTATAACACCGCTATACCCATACTTACTTCCTTATCAGCAAAATGTGATTTTCAAGAGTAATGTTCCTGGCTGACATATGATAGAAAGGCAATAAAGCCACAGCTAGGTTCAGCTGAAGCTGAATTTATGACACCATTTTGGATGCGTACATCGCCCCCCTGTCAGTACCTGCATCTCTCATTTTCAGCCACTAGATGGTGTGAAAAAATAAAAAAATTGCCTCGGATTCCTGCCGACTTGCCACAAAATCCAAGTATTAATGTAGTGGATCAGGAAATATTTTAGAAGAAAAGTCTTGACCCACTTCGAGATGGTTAGGCTCACTTTTGCTTTGGTTATATTTTCACTTACCAGACAAAGAGCTCATAAATGATTAGACCTTGAAACTGAATCAAGTGGAGGGTTAAGATAGATAATTCTCTAGCACTTTCCCCTCCAAGGACCCTAAATTCCAAGCTGACAGTAGTGGCCAACACTCATTTTTCTGAAAAAGCTGTAACAATCTTTAAGCGAAACAGGGCTGACTTTTCTGGGCTGTATTTTGGAGTAGAAATCATTCCCACAGAGAGAGGCTCTATATATCTGGAGCAGCAGCAAGTCTGTTTCAAGGACTGATTACGGATTAATCTTGGCATGGCAACAGGACAGTTGATATACAGAGGACAGTTTAAGCTACTGTTTTTCTATTTTGCTCCATTTTTTAAATTAAATTTCTCACTCTTTTAGGGAAGGAGTAGCAAACAATTTTTTTCACCTGCAAGCTGAAGATTAAGATTTTATTGTCCCCATAATGCACCCGAAGAGCACAACCCACAAAGAGGCCAAACTTGCACAGAGGAATCCATTCGCTCATGGGCTTATGGGGGGAGTGAGAAGGGGGAGAGGTGGTTATTTTAAAATAGTATAATTCTTCAGTGCTGAATAACTTCTTGAAAGTTTGCCCAATCCACAAGCCTTATTCAGCCTTTAGTAATGCAATTCGGTTATTAGTTTAAGTGACAATGAAACACCTCAAAAGACATACATGGTCAAATTAATATTAGTAATACATCTTCTATATTTTTATATAGGACTATGCTTCTATCCATAAATCTTAAATTTATTTAAAACAGAAGCTGTTACATTTATTGTCCAAAATATAAAGGTATCACAGAAGATTTAAAGCAATTGTGACAAAACTTAAGATTTTGAAACTGAGACAAACAAATGCCTTTAGCTTTCATGCACCTGCTTGTGTATTTCAGTGACCTACAGTATTTTTTGTACTAATTACACTGAATGGCAATTAGATACATATTCTACACATATTTTAAAAGGTAGGTTTTTTTCAATGAGAACTTTAAAAGCTCAGCTTTTTTTTCTAATATGTGGGGAAAACAGAAATTTCCCTTGATTAGTTGTTCAGAAGAGGACTTCAATGGACCATGACATATATATTTTAACAGAGGTTTCGTTTTTGTTGGGGAGGTTAAGGAAAAATCTGAAAATTCACCAACATTAATATAGAGTAAAACTTCATACTTCTTCTGCTTAGTGCCCATTCGGATGAGAGGAATTACATTTCTCAATTGCTTTGCAAACAGAAAAGTAGTAAAAAATGCCCACATCTGTCAGAGCAAACAAATTCAGAATCTGAGCTGTCAGGACAGTAACAATATACATACAAAGATGAAAGCTTAGTTCAAAAAAACAAACCATCTTCTGTAGCAAGATCCCAAAAAAGACAGAATCAGCAGAGTCAGGAATATAAAACAGGAAACAAAAACCATAACATACAAGATAACTTAAAATTCTACAAGGTTAACTTCTACAAGCAGAAAGCACATTGTCTCCTGTTAAGTCAGTTAACAAATGGTAGCCAAGATTTAACAAGTAAATAAACATGCTTTAAAGTTAATTCCTGTTACATGGCTATGTTTTAATTGAGATTATAGTTCATTTGACAAAAGAATTAATTGCAGTGAATATCTGATTGCAAACAAAGGATCTGAAAGAGAGTGCCAATTTCCCCCCATAGAACTGTGGGAATGTACCCTTCTGCCATGGCTTTCTTTTTACAACCATGTAGCCCCAGCAGTGTTTCATACCTTGCTGATAATGTAGATAACGTCACCACGTTTAAACGTCAACTCATCGGTTTCATCTCCTGTGCAGTCCCACAAGCCTTGATAGAAATTGGCATAATCAGTATTTTCGCTATCTGCAAAGAAAACAGCATCTAATTATAAAACAATTGAGATTGAGGATAACTAAAGTTACTCTTTAAATCTCCAGAGAGAACAAAGCAATTTATTAGTGCACATTTCTTATTCCTCTTTTTAGAAACGGCTCCTTCCTGCCATGAAAGCAAGTGAAAAGTAACTTTAACGTGCAAGCCCTTCACTGGCAAGTTGCATCACTGAGAGACATGTAGCTACAGGTTTTCAAAGCATTTTTCAGCTGCAACTTAAAGCAGTTAGTTTTCCTCTACTAGTATATTTCTAGCAAGCCATATATGTATCCCAACTTGAAACTGATAAAACTGCTAGAATATAATTAATAACAATCAGTGAAAGGAAGCTAAAGCATTTTGTGATACACTCCCATCTCCTTGAGATAATCCTTGATTCTTCCTTCTGAAATATCGGAGAACTTGGAAACTGTTGCTGAAGCTGCATTTCAAAAATATTTGTGTCAGCTCCAGTTTAGGACATTAAGCTCTGGCTAAACGTGCAACTACACTACAGTCATAAACTCATCCTTCTAACAGCATAAGCACAATGGATGTGCTGTGTTCAAGCTGCCATACAGGCCATTAACTGATTGATTATTTAGCACTCTTTGCTCTGTAATACGGCAATAACACAGTAATAAATGCTTTGTCATACATTTACAATACAGAGTACATCTATTGAAACACAGCGCTCACACACAGTTAAATACACTGGGTGCTTCTGTTGCACTGCAAACTATTTCCTGTTTTTAATTCCATGAGAATGGAGTGTGATGAGTTAATGCAAGAAGAATGTAAGCAATACCACTAAGATGACCGGTTACATTATGTATACATTAACCAGACAGAATGTATATGTACTAATAATTTACATCACTGGAAAGCTATCTTCTAATTCTGATAACATAAATATCACTGAACTGGCTGGATCAAGGCTGTCATCTTAGTTTTGTTATATGATTCTTGAACTGCAGGCTTTCTGGTTATTCCAACACACACCAGTTACATTTGCATGTCATTAGCACTCTACGCCATTATTTATGGTTTACAATTTAACCATGACTGGTTCATTTTATTACCCAAAAAATCCTGCTAAAATATCAAGTATCAAGAGGTAGAAAGCATCACACTATTAAAAAAACAGCAATATTCAACTTGTGTCCTTCTTTGTTTTGGCAATTACTTAGATTTGAATTTTAATATTCTCTGTATGAGCAAGAAGAGCTTGTTTTCCCTTTCTCCATTTCAGTCTGTGTTCTGTGCTATCTTGTTTGGGTGGCAATACTGTCAGAAGGCTAAATATTCACAACCTTGAGTTCAAAGCTGCTAGGCCAGTTACCCACCATTTAATTTACCATAAGCTGCTGATGAGGAGCTACAACTCGCTGTGTAGCACTAGGGGGCGTTCTGGCTGCCAGGGCCCAAATTCTTCAGTCCTCACCCCAAAAGCAACAATTGATACCCATATGAAGGCTCACAATCATTCAGAAATAAGAGATTTGATTATTTAAAAATGCACAGACATAATCATTTCAACATGAAGGCATAATCAGTTTGAAATGTTGCATCTCCAAATTTTGGCCCTTCCTATTTTGACCTCATTATTCATCAATTCAGTATTAGACAATAAACAGTAACACAAATTAGAATGAAATTAATTTGAAATACATATTAAATCAGAATCTCTCCTTGGTCAGTTTTTACTCTACTGATCACAGTTCCCAACTCTGAGTCATAAAAGATAACAGAAGACCACATGACAAAAAAAAAAAAAAGAACGATTTTTGTATATCCCACCTCTCAAATCTTTCATCAGTTGGCTTATTGATTTCATTTAAAATACATTAATTGGGACTTTTACTTCTTTAGAATATCACTGAAAGAAATCATGACTTTTCACACTGACCTTTACCACTTTTGAGTTATGCTCTTACCCTTATGTGTCTGAAGTGACTCCTGTTAACACTAAAGAAAGTTGCAACAGAAAAGACCCAACAGCAGGTGAGACATGTCTCTCCTTTTATGAGCATTTAATTAAGTCTTAAAATGGAAAGCAACCCAACTAATATTGTGAACACAGTGGAAAAGACGCATTTTAAAATAAGCTTATCGCAACAGTGAAGATACTGACCAAAGACTAACCATGACTCTGTGCTGTCATTTTTTAATTCAACATAAGATAGGATTGTTTTTTTAAGATAGGTTCACATTTTTCATAAAAACATATACCAATCCAGGAGCACAGAAACAAAAAACAGGGAAAGAAATTGGCAGTGTAAGTTTATGGATAATTACGCTTGTCTTCCAAGAAGCATTAACTTCAAATTCAAAATTCCCTCTCATGCCCACCAGCATAAGTTTCTCCAAATTCTGTCAGGGCAACTACATACACATAGAAGACAATTTTAAATGTAACTTCAGACTTTATACATATAAAGTGAAAAACGCTTCATAAAATTATTTACAGTGCTTCCAAACACAGGCATAGAATAAAAAAAAAAGGCTGCGAAAACCTCTGCAAAACACAAGCCCACTCATTCTTACTTTGGTCCCTTTCAGTTTGAGAAACCCTGTGAAAGAGCACAGTTATTTTTTAGATCTGATGATGTCCTAAACTTCAAAAAATGCCTGTTACTTACTTGCCCTTTATCCCACTAGCCACAAAATTTAAAAAATACGGGCAAAACAACTGTATTGTATTTATTTGGACTCAAATTCTAATCTATTCCAAGATGTTTGGTTAAATTTTTCTCACTTTCCTTCCCCTACTGTTCCTTAGTTACCCTAAAATCAACATATTTACACTGATTAAGCAGAAGATATGACACTTATTGAAACAGTGATTGTGGAAATGAAAACAGGTAGACAGTCATAACAAAAAAGACCCAGCAAGCCATATTATATAACTGAAACCCTTCAATGCTTTGGTATTTTTAAATGACTAGGTCACTAGCAATTAATGTAAAGCTATTTAGCAGCAAGAGTCAGCATTAAGAACAACAGAATAAAAAGAACTAAAGTTAGAAAGTTAATTGAAGTAGAAATATGTTAGGGCAAGAAAACAGTAGAAAAAAAAAACCAACAAAAATTTTTTGCACTAATCAGCTTGAGCTCACAGACAATTTGCAGAATATTTTCTGTGAGTTCAGGTTTAGTAAAGCTAGGAATTAATTTAAGAATGTATGCACTGTTTGTGTGGAAAATCCTACAATATTCTCAAGGTATTTATGATGTCAGGTATTTATGATGTGATGCCTATCAGAAATACTCATGTCAACTGAGCCCTAAAAGTCAAACAAATTTCCAGTGTTAAATAGTGAACTACAGATGAGATCACAAAACTATTGCTTGAAATGAACCAGACATCTGGGGAGAACTGCTATGGTATTTTCAGTGAAATTACACAAATACTAATAAGACTTATAGGGCCAGTCTCATAGCAGTTAAAATTTTTCAGAAATGCAGATGCTAAGGTTTTGATTCCTTAAAAGTATGACCAATTAGAACTTCAGGAAGGTACATTTGTGAAAAAAAACAATGCTGTTGGCAACTTTATAATTGGATTGACCCCATGCTCCATTATGACAACACACTCTTGTAATTACAGTAATGTCTAAATGAGTATTAAATATTAAGGCTGTAATGAGTCATGTTGTTTTACACATGTTTTTAGCAGAGCGCAATGCTAACAGCAGCTGATGGCTCGGCTCTTGTTTCCTTTCCAAGAAAAGCAACCCAAAACTCCTTACAGCAACCTGTCCCTGCTTTCCTGTATGGGTCAGGAAATCAGGCCTCCGTTTCCTCTCCACATGTTGCAACAGGAAGAGCACTGCAGAGCTACTTCCTAAAGGAACTCTTCTTGCCCACCCCTTCCTTGACAGCCCTGAAAGAATTATGTGTATTATGTACGATGGGGGAAGGAGAGCCAGATTGCATGTCAGTGCAGGTCACAGTTACAATGCAGCAGATCTCAGAAAGGTGTAAGGTCTGATAAGAAGCGAGTCTTCTCTACTTGCTGTGTCAAATCACCAGTAGTTTATCTAAAGGTCTGTGCCCTTGAAGCACAAAAATATATTGTTTTTAAGCATAACTGGAAATACCTTTCTATCAAGAAAAGTTGTCTGGCTATGTGACTTTACATGGTGTATGCAGTTATTTTTCCAGTCCCAGAGATAATTAGCACCAGGGCGGTTTGCCAAGCTAAAGCTGAGAGAATATCCTTCACAGCCTTTCTGGGCATTTGTGTCCTTTTCCAATTTTTATGCTGCTGTCACTGGACTCTGGCATTTCTTACCCGATTCATTTGCTTTCTCTGGTAATCATATGCAATGAAGATATGCATGGCCAACATTTAAACAGGCTGCAGATCAATTAGTGGTCTTAAGTTTATCTGATTTTTATCAAAGAAGACAGAGCTTTGGGTCGATTGTCAGAGCCTGTGTCAAGTTGACCTTTTCAGAGACGTCTACATTGCCAGTCCCTTGGGCAACTTGTTGTCCCCTGTTAGTCTCTGAATGGCAGAAGTCTGTTCTGCTCAAGCACAAAGTATACACAGATGTCTATATTACATTCTTATAGGTTTGACAGCAACTGCATGTTGTATCTATAAACTGTCCTTTAGCAGTGACACTTCCTCAATGATGATAAGCTAATTTATGCAACTAAATCTCCTTTGTGCAGAAATGAAAGCTAATTGAGTCATTACAAAGTAATTCAGGAAGGAATACCTTGTATAAATTGGCTTACTTTATAAATCCTTCTCAAGTGGTTTTCATGCATCCTAAGTGGTGCTTAAGCAGTTTTGCTGCCATCACATACCCAGGTTAAAAAGACAGCTTTACAGAGCTATAAAAACATTATTTTAAAGCAGCAAATGGAAGAGACAAGAAAATAATGGTAAAAAGAAAGTGCATATACAAAATAAAGAGGAAAGGTTTTACTTACCTGAAACAGTGGCAACTTCCTCCTGGCTCTCTTTGCTTGGCACTTCAGCTTTTGAAGAAAGACGTTCTTCTGCAAAACACATAACTGCAAGTGACATTCTGAAGGGACACCTCAGCTGACAGGAATTACAGCCCACATCAGCCTGAGAGACATACTCTGTATTTGCAGGCTGTAAGCCTTGTTTACTATTTTGCACTTATACAGAAGTTGAAACATTGTTATTTCTGTGGTTTCCGCCACCCATCCAAACACTCCAAGAGCTTTCCTTCAAAATCTCAGTTGTGAACATCTGTTTCCCTTTTCACTCTGGTCTGAATGCAGTCATATAGAGCTGCAGTTTGCTGATTTTCAGTCATTCCGAGACAATTAGAATGAGGGTCCTCTTTTGCTGTATACACTTCTTGCCAGAAAAGGATAAAGGAAAGGAAACCAAGGTGTGAAAAAGTATCCCCAGTCCATGCAATAACTCAGTTCTGGAGAGCAGTATGCAACGAAGGCAGAAGACATCTTACCTTCAACACTGTCCTACAGACACAGTAGCTCAACACCTGCAGAACGGGAACACAGCCACTACACACAGCATGCCCTTCACTGCTCCTGCCCACTGTGCCTGACCACGGTTTTAAGCAACCCAGACTATCAAATTACTTACAGCAAGTTTAGGAGACAAGAAAAGAGAAAACCTGGCAGTGATCAGCTCTAAAGCATGTTTTCTGGCTAGCAGGCTTAGAACACTCTGAAATCCCCACGGGCAATTTCAACGGATGTGCTCCCCATACTCCCTGTCTGGTACAGACATGGAACTCTCTCATGTCCAGACCCTCACTTGAGTAAATCCACTCTCCACTCAGTACAGGGACACCAGATCTGCTCCTCACATTTCCCAGTCAATAATTCTTTTGATGACATAAAACAGGGGAACAAACTTTTAGCTGAATCCTGTCTTTAAGTTCATGAGGAAGTAGAAACAAATTTATCCTGGCATTTACAGTATATCAAAACTGACAAAGCTGCTGTACTGAATGAGGAAACAGTATATTGATAAACTCACTTCTCAAAGAAGAACTGGACTTTTAATACATTTAAACTATGTGGTTTTGCTACTCATCACATCTTATACAGATAGTCAAGCTTCTTTTTAAGATACATATTTCAGCAACTGATTTTGATATTTTAATGACAGACAACAGATAAAGCACTCAGAGCATTTAAAATGTTCCTCATTGTGCAACTTTTATGTAATTGCCCATTTACTTTGACAAAGAGTGAATTTTATATCAAGAGTTCAAAGGATTTTTAGCCTTGTAAAAATTTAATCTATCCACAAGACTGTTCCTGCAAACATTAAAGCAGATGTTTAAAGCACAAGAGTAGACCTGTTGAAATGGGTATGCATAATTGCTGCTAACCTCTATACACAGTCCTACAAATATTATAATTACATCATAAGATTCACACTACAAAGACCTTTGAAATTCTGCCCTACTAAGCCAGCAAGACTTTTTGTTCTCTGAATCTTGACTGGTTAAAAACCTGGTCAAGATGAATATAAACTATTTTTTAAGCCAAAGTGGGGGGAAAGAACAGGAAAAAAATCTCCCAGCAATAGAACAGGAGAAATTGTAAGCTGCAGTACACACAAAACACTCTAAACTATGTACTGCATTCAGATGTTCAAATGTATTCCCTACTTGGCATTAGCACTTGTCACATATTTCCAAGTATGATCATTTGTTTATTTTAAGAACTCACAATTGGAGCATAAATGGCAAAAAATGCATCTTTCTGTGCTGTCCAAAGCACTAGGAGGCACTGTCATTCTGTGGGTTCCCTACCATGGTTACACAAGTCACAGGCACTAGAATTCCAGCATCAGTCACATTTTCTAGAATTGCTCCCTTTTCCCAGATAAACCCACCTTCATCCAACACACACTGTATTGCATTATTCTTTGATTAAACAGATGTTGATATTACACGTTACTGAATGTTTGGACCTAAATCAGTTGCTGTATTATATGTCCTATGGATTTTAACTCTATCATTTGTCATGGTCATCAGACTAGTTTAAACTGAGGACTGACTCAAGCAGAGGGTATCTCAATTTTAAAAGCAGCGGGAGAGGTTTGAAGAGATTTTTTCATAACGTACAGCTGAATACATGTAGATTTCATCGTGATTTCATGGAAAAAAAATTTAGAATATATGCATTCTCCTGAAAATTTTATTTCCTAGAAACAAAAGTTTACCAGAACCACATCTGAAGATATGAAAATGTCTGAATCAAAGTTCTTTGAATTCCAAAAGGTGCCAAATTCAAGCAAAAACTGTCCATACTTGCATAGTGGTTTGGATCTCAATGATCCCCACTCATCCCACCTTGCTTTACATTACATAGTTGTCCCAGACAGGCCAAAGTTTCAAGTACAATTAGACTGGAAGAGGCAGTCCAGAAGCATGTTGGACATGATCCAGCTGCTAATGGGCATTCAGTCCATGGTACCAGGCTGAAGTGACTCCATAGGAAACCTCCTCTGAAACATACACACCAAACATCAGGTCCTTGGCACAAACCTGTGCTTTATGAATCTGTTGCAAATGGTTCACACTACTCACTAATGCAATCATGCTCAGAATGGAGCAGTTGTAGTAGGCTTGGTTTAGGGTATTAAAAAAGAACCTGTGGTTCTTTCTCATATTTTCTGGTATTATGGCCTGAAGCAATAACTATATGCAGGCAGTGTCCTTTAAACACAGCAACCTCGATTACCTCAGGAATTACAGCTGCAGTCTGATGCAACATGCATAAGTTTGTGTTGCAACATGGCATAGAGCCAAAAGATGAAAAATTAAATTTAAAAATACAGTAGAAGTATTTCTGGTTTTTTTACGATCACGTGTGTAAGGAGTCATGCATACCTTTAAAATAACATATTCCACTTTTTCCTCTGTACATCATCTTCACACCAATGTCATCACTGCAGTAAGAAAGTATTTTTTTCCACCTTCTCACTGTGTCAAAATGAGATTAATCTACACTAATCAAACCAGTGAACTCTTCCAGAGCTGTAGATCTTAAGAATCCCTGAGATACAGATTATGTTCCATACTATGCTGATACTTAGACACCTTAATGGCAAACAACCTACAATGCAACAAGGTACTAACTATATTTGTTAAAGGTTTTTTTCAGTTAGTCCATGAAAGCTGTTGAAAATAATTTACTTATTCAATTTGCAGTTTGAAGAAAAAACAGAAAAATAATCACCCAATCCCATATGATTCTACCATCTACAAAATTTAAAAAGTGAACAATTAATTCTATACTTGCTGAGGTTTTTTACATGAACCCATTAATGTTTTTTCTTCTAATTTCTTTTTCTTGAAGAGGGAAAGGAAAAAAGATTGTACTACTTGAGCATAAAATGGATAAGAGTTTGGCTTGAACAGTGCATTCCTCCCATGGAATGTGCTATCTCCACGATAAATATGCATAAATTTAGCAGTTTCCTCCACTAACATGTTACCTAACCCATCTTTTTACATTAGACTCTAATTTAATGCCATAATTATTTGGTATACTATTGTCTTGTAGTTTCTGACACTTTGTCATTGCACAATACTAGTTTACACCTTGAATAATCCCAGTTTGTGAGTTAATATAGTCTATTCAATGCTTTGATTACAGTAAACAAAACCAGCTAAGCTATGCAGCAAAATCCACGAAACCACACAGATGGTTATAAGCTTTTCATTGTGTGGTTTCCATAGCAATCATATTGCAAATCTGGAAGCTTCTTGCAAATAAGCAGCTTGTATTTACATGCCTCTCGGCTGCAGCATGGAACAGAACAACAAGTGAAGTTATTATTCCAATCACATATTGTTAGCAACATCACTGGAAGATGTTTTGATCGGTTCAGATAAAAACTACTGCAGTGAACTAATTTTTCATCTATTTCATAATGATACAAGCAATCACACACTTGTAATGCACATTCATGTCTCTTCGTTTGAAATCTCACTGTAGTGTCAGAAGGTTAGAAGCAGACAAACAAGTCTGGTAAGATAGACCCCCCCACAAAAACACTTGGATTATTAAATAATCAATTACAAAAACTACACAGTGTCTTTACTATTGTACTTGGCAAGGAGGACAGATGCATGCAAAAAAACAGGTGTGTACATGAACTCTACTGACACTGAGTATCACAGGTCTACACTGTTTTCCCCTAGAAAAAGTAAAAGAAATGATGGCATGTTGACACCAAGAGTATTACTCCTCCTCACAACTTTTTTGCTACCACATAATAATTCTGCACAAATGCAAACAAGAACTTTTGAACCCAAATAAATGCTCATCATGGGAAAGAGTCAAGACCTTTTCTCTCCCAAATTTATAATTTTACGAATTGACCTACCCCCCATAACAGATGGATTATTACTCTAATACAAAACATAAATCAACCCAGCCATGTAATTTTTTTTTTTTTAAATTAGCAGGACCTGGCTTTTTTAAAAACGAGAGCATTCATTCAGAGAAATATTTAATATTTCCAGAGAAGCAGCAAGAAATGCACAAAATTTAAGAACAAGATTGTTTATATAATTTGGCCAAACTGACACCTTCTGCTAGCATTTGTGGTGAGGGCTAGTGATCATCTGGGTCAAAGGAATTAATATTAATGCCCTGTTTTATGCAGGGCCAGCAAATTGCCTTACCTGAGGTCAGTGCTTCCCAGCCTTGAGGATGGGGTCCTCTGCAGCATTCTCACCTGTACATGCCTGCACACTTCACCCAAACTCTTACAGGGTTTTAGCCTAAGCAGCTTGACAGAAAATCTAGTAGGCTTACTTGCCTTGGTGTGTGTATTTATAATGGCAGGAATTTGAATTTCTAGTATCTTCTTCTAAACTCCAGATCTACCTATTACATATGAGAGAGATCTCTCTGTACGAAGAGATCTTCAAATGCAATTAGCAAAACTGCAACCTTGATAATCCTCCAATATTCCCAAAGATCGGTCCCTTTTCCCCAGCTCCTCTGGCACATGGCAGATTCCTGGAAGATTTACACAACTTCTTGACATTTCACCTCACCCTGCATTCCCATTAGCAGCCTGGTGTACTCTGTAAACAATGAAACAGTTTGGAAAAGGCTGCTGAAGGTGCTATTGTCTAGCCATGGTGTGAGTTCCTGGGGGCAGCAGAGAGCAGGAGACAGACTCTTGTTCTATTAAAGCTCCACCTGACTGTACAATAGTGCATGGTTTGAGAATGAAAATGCCTCCAGGACAGTGAGGGAAGTGGGAAACAAGTTGGCTGCTAGAAAAGAGATTATAAATGTAAGAATTTCTTACCATGACAGAAAAGAGGATATTTTATTGCTACTTCTATGGGTCAGCTAGTTACCACCCAACAGTTCAAACAAGAAAGTTACATTCCTGCATGGCAAACTTGAGTGTTAAAAAAATCAATTTCCACAACACAAGCAGAATGATAGAAACTGGTCACCCAAACACAGGCTAACCACTGAGATTGCAGACCAGATGACATCAACATATGTCAGCAGAAGCAGAGTTGCATCTGACTAAATGGTCAATCACTGAGTTCAGAAATATGATAGGAAACAGGCAATACAGAATTGTATTCCAAAAGAATACAAAAAGAGATATCTGGGTTATTAACAATATAAAAATACATCTTAGATAAAATTAATATGCATACTGAGATGTTTCAGTTTTATTTGAGGACAACCCATGCCAATTTCTAACCCAAATTTCTTCCAACACAAGTGATCCAAGTCTAATTCCACAATGGAGGTAAAAGGTTTCATTCAAATATACCAGCATCTAAATTGGATGGGATCTCCAGCTAACACTTTTGCATAAGTTTTAACCAGCTCTTTGAAAATAACCCTTATCTAAACTCTGAAGTGAGGTTAAATATACACACCACTCTTCCCAACCAGTAGACAGTAACAGAACTCTGCTATCAGTATTAACAATGTCCTAACTTTTCAATGGCCTTGAATAAGTAGGACTGGCTTTACAAAGTGAGAAAGCTAGAATTACAAAACACTTTGGGAGAGATGGGACTTTTGGAAATTACTCAGTCTAACACCCTGCTCTAACTCAGAAAGTAAGAACAGGTTTCTAGGAAACAGCATCTGGCCTCTTTTGGTACTCCACACTAAGCTGTTCAGCAGCAGTTTAAAAAAGCCTGTGCATTTTAATAGCTCACATATGAGACAGCTGAAGCTAATGACTTTCTAGAACAGGATTAGCTCAAATTACTCAGTTTTCTCCAGATCTTGCCAAGTCTCCAGATGTGAGGCTTCCTGTATTCCTTGAGAAATCCTGCACTTTTTTCCCCTCAGTTGCACTCCTTGTATCTCTAAAAGGTGCTACTGTGCACCACTGCTACTCTCAGTTGTCTAAGCTATCTGAATAACTAAATCAGCCATAAAAGTGAAGCACTGCCTCCTACTGAGAAGACTTTGGGAAAGGTACCTTTTCATCCTTACAGAAAAGGTTAGTAGATTTTGCTGTAAACTAACTCATGATCATTGCTGCAAGAGAAGGAGAGGAAGTGACATGGGAATACTGGATTGTAATTTAGACATTTTCTGAAGGAAAAAAACCTCTCTCAAAACCACCTTTCTGTGGTACCACCCAGTGAATCCTAGCATATGTAATGGTCTGGCTTAACCAAAACCAAAAAAGCAGATATAACATCCCCTTCCTAAGAAAAATATTTTGGACTTATAGCATTTGCTAAACTAAAGAGTAAAGTAAACCAAAAACTTCCCAGTCCCACTAAGGACAAATAGCAAACACTTTACAGATGCAATTCTCTAGTGTTGAACAGAATAATGTTATTTAGATCATGTAACTATTGCTGTGAAGAATAATAACAGAGAGAAGTAGCAGAGAGAAATGAGTACATTTGGAGAACTCATTCCAAATTTCAGGGGAAAAAGGCATCTCTTTCTAAATACATTTGTGAAAAAGACATCACATTTCTCCTGTATTACTACACAGGCATCCACATGAACTATACTAGCACAACAGATTAAAAAATCATGTTTTTAAAAGCTGGAAGATACTTTATGGCCTCTCACTATTTTATGGGAAAAAACAAGCAACAAGTGATCAAAGAACACAGCTCTGGAGGAAAAACAGCTACTCTCACACAAAAAAAAAAACCCTAAGCATTGCTGGCAAGGTCATCCACAGTTGCTGCAAAGTGGATCTCCCTACTCCACTGTGCGGCCTTTTACCAGTTTTCAGGAAATCTAGGAGAATGCTTTGCTTTAATCACCTTTTCTACTTGCTGAGAATAGAATATAAGTTAACACCCCTCCTCTTTCTGTTTCCTTTTCCCAGTACCAAGTACTCCAGTACCGTTGCTTGGCCAGCCTTTACCCCATTCTGTAGCCACAGCCAATATCTTCTTCAGACTCCACAATTTTGTACATTTGCCAAACACAGAAGTTGTTAGTGTGAAAGTTGCTGTTTCCAGGGCTTCATGAAGCCCTTCAAGTTTTAAGAAAAAAATATAAAAACAGAAGGAAAAATATTCTCAGTCATCTCAACGACCGAACAAAATATATTCACTAGGACAACTGAATAATCCACAGAGGTACAAGCAATTCCCAGTTCTAGCTATGAATATATGAAGATTTCATGAACTCAGCTTCCTGCTTGCAGCTCTCCTTGCAAATAAGCAATCTTCAGTCATGTTTTGAGTGACAGCTCAATTCAACCTAGTTGGCTAGTTCTTTGCACTAGTCTTCCAAGCAACAAATAATCTAAAATCTCTGATTCAAACCAAACAAAACACAATATTTTTACATACTCTACATTCTTTTTTTTTTTTTATAATAACATAGATGCAAAAGAATCAAAAGCTTTTCAACTCAAAGTTAAAGTAGGAAAAAATTGCTAGTCTGACAGAACTGGGAGGAAGAGAAGCCTGTCAAATCTCAGTTACACCAATTGAAAGTTTGGGAGGAAAGAAGGTAGAAAAAAGGCAGAAAAAGCAGGAGTACATACCAGGAAAGACCATTTAGAATACCTAATTTTAGAACAGTAAAATTATTTGAGAAAATTATCTAATTATTATTAATAAAATTCAATAACAATATGCCAAAGTGCAATGTGCACTGCATAGAAATAAGGGATGGGTTTTGTACTGACCTTTCTATTTCCTCATGAAGAAAGACCTGATAATAGTAATTGTTCTCAAGAGAAAAAATAAACACCCAAGTTCATTGTGGATATGCACACAATGATTATAAGGAAGAATAAAAGAAATTATTGAGATCCACTTCCAGAAACTCATTCATTGATTTCCCCTTTTCATATTCACAGACACTTTGTATTTTTGTCACTATTTTGGGATTTTTTTGTCAGAAATCAACTCTCTTGTCTGATCCTATATGCTGAGAGAACTGGTCAGAATATACTAAACTCAGAAATCAAAAAATTACCTGATGGGCCATCAAAGAAGGTGAAAATTTCACAAGTGACTTCAAAATTCAGCTCATTACCAATTTCCTAAGTTTTACTAGGTACTTTTTTTAAATCTTACCTTTACTTTTTTGATCAAGATAGTAGATAACAACTTCCCCACCTGAACAGAAGCATCTCTGAAGATAAAGTTTCATGTTATATTTCAACAAAAGCATAATTTTGGCTCCTCTTCTAAAATTGTTCCAAAAGCCTTAATTTTGGCATACCAAATTGAGGCAATAGGCATTCTACCTAAATCCATACTTAAACATTTAAAGAAAGAATAAAATATTTTATGACACTACCTTTAACAGGTCTCAACAATGTAGAGGAAAAGCTTTTGGGGTTTAATGTTTCTACATGCTCATCTAATTATTTAGCTGATTAACAAAAAATGCTCCCTTCTTTGTTCCCCCTCACCCTAACAAAAATAAATAGTTGCAATTATTGGACAGAATGCAAATTGATGTCTCAAAGGGACAAAACGAAAAATAATTTTTAAGTTTATTCCACAGTTCTGTTGTAGGTCCACAGGAATCTGTGCTAGAGATTGCAGGCCTAAACACATGTGGCATGTACATAGTATATTCTTATAAATGCAATAAAGATTTATATGAATTCACTGTAACTAAAATAAATTTGTTTGTTCTCTCAACCTGTAATAGCTCTTAGCTATGTAAATAGTTTAAGCATTCAACATGACATCTTATAAACCTTATTATTAAAATGTTTTGCTAAAATAAATGTGGTGGCTACTAAAATCTACATAGAACTTATAAATAGTTCCCAACATAAATACATTTAGCAATCAAATATTCAATTAACTAATCTATATTGTATAACTGCACTATAGTGTTATCTGACAACTATGTACAGCAATTATATTTCAAGCTTAAACATATATGATAGAAAAAGTCTGTAAATGTCAAGTAAAGTTTCTCATAATCATTGGTCAGCAGCAAGTCTTAAATTTAAAAGCCATTTCTGAAAATCACATACCCTTAATCGTGACAAATGGGACTTGACAGAATATTTACATACATAGAATTCATGAAGAAAGCATCTTGCTTAAACCACATAATAGCCTATAATAATCTGCAGGGTTAATGTATTCAAATTTATAGTATGATTCCTGAACTTACTCAAAAAAGGGACAAAAGACAAGGCATAGCTCACTTCAGTGAAAGGAAACACAAAACAGTTGTTGGCATGTTTCCACGAGCAAAGTCTGGCTCCCAGATGCTTCTCTTGTAACTCCTTTAAAAACGTTACACCAAGACATTTTTGCATTCCCTGTGTTGATCACTAACTGCACACTGACAAAAAAAAAAAATCAGCAGTTTTCATCCTTTGGGTCTTTTCATTAAAAGTACTAGCCCACAATACTGCCACTTTGCACTGTTAATGACCCAGGCCATTAAATGAAATTATGTCCACTATGTGAAAACCTTTCTCCAACCAAAATGATGAAATAAAGTGAAAACATTATTGCTATGATTCACTAGTACCAGGTTAAATCAGAAATATGCAGAAGACTATAGTTGTTAATCAGACTGTTGACTGTTTACCATATTTTGGATAACATTCCCATATTAATCTCTACAAATACTGTCCCATTCTTCGATTCTCATACATTAGGTCCATTCTGGGATTGGCCACTCTGGATGTCAGATCTTCCTAGCTCTATATGCCACAAACCACAATGCACCTCAGAGACAAGAGGTAGGACACTGGGATATGGCAGGAGTTCACAAGCAGGAGATGACAACTGCTCCCGAGGCAGCTCCCCAGCTCACTGTGGGATTGGCATGCAGTTGTATTTCAAAAGAACCCACGGCTTCTGGAGTCCCACACTACTAGAATTCACTCAGAGATGATAAGTTTGGATTACCCAGCTCTCAGAGACACAGCAGTCCCAGTTGCCCTGTATGTAACAGCACTACTTGTACATGTGAGCTAGGCAGTTTATCCAGGAACTAGGTTTTATGACCTGTACAGAAGTTGTAACAAAATCATATCCATCTTGAACTTCTGTTTATTGAATTATCTGAAATTGCTGTTCAACTAATGGAAATGTGTCACTTCCTATCAAAGAATCATATAATCATTTAGGTTGGGAGTAACCTCTAAGATCATATCATTCCAACACCCATGCCATAGGCAGGGACAGCTTCCACTGGCTCAGGTTCCTCAAAGCTGCAACAACCCAGCCTAACACACTTCCAGCCATGTGGGGCGTCTACAACTTCTCTGGACAACCTGTTCTGATGCCTCACCATCCTCACAGCAAAGTATTTCTTCCTAATATCTATTCTTAATTTTTAAGGAAATAAAATTTTGAGAGAGGTATGCAAACAAAATAAATTCAGTTAGTATATTTTGGGACAAAGGAAGCACAATCCTCATGCTAGGATCCACAGGCTTTCTGGTAGATAATGCTTTGTTTTGAAAATGCTATTCCTTCCTTTAATTCCCAGTTTTATGTTAAGATTCAAGGACAGAATAATTGTCACAGCCTGCTAAGACAGAACGCTTCCACAGCCCAAAGATGGAACATCTTCCTTAAGGATATTTTAAGTTCCAGAGATCCTAAACCAGTTTTCATTAAAACACAAACTCAAAGTTTTTAGGCAGAGGAAAATAAGATCTGCTAGGAAACGTTAAGACTTAAAAAGAAAAAAAGACTGAAACAAAATATCCACCGTGACAACCATCTCCTTTCTGGATATGAAGACTGTCATCCCATCTTGCCATCTAACACAAATCTCACTGCCTTGCAAAAAGCTATCCTTAGTCTCTTCTGGCTTCTTAAGAAAAGATTCTCCCTGCTGAAGCTCATCTGCATGCCTGCACCCTGCACTTCCCTGGAGCATCCCTCTCTCTACTCTAGGGCACAGCAGACTGCTTCATCTTGCCCTCTCTGCCTGGTCCACTCTGTGGTCTAGGAGCTGGACCCTGCTGACCATTTTCCTTTCCTAGGAGCAGCCATCCTGCTTCTTTCAAAAACTTGTACTTAGCCCAGGGAGCAGCAGCCAAGACAAGGAAATAAGCAGCTTTTTCCTATGTTACCTTCTTTACATATGTGTAAACTAAATATGACATCTATTGCAAACACAGAGCTCTGCAACACAAAAACAAATTGGATATACATGCATACAGCCAGAAAAACTCACAGAGCTCTGGTTAATTGGTAGTATTTTGTTAGGCTAATTCCTCCATTTTGAGGAGAGTGGGAAGAAAGTGAGTAGCAAACTGAAAGGAAAAGATATATACAGAAGGATTTATGCTGATGCATTTCTTAAAGCTGAAAAATTCAAATCAGATATTTGTATCTACAGTAACATAATGATTAATTCAGCCTTTAGAGCCCACCTTGCTGGGTCTTATTTGAGAATTCGGTTGTACAAATTATGGTTCTTTAATAGCTACCTTGTGGAAACCAGAAAAGTTGAGAAGCGATAGCCTGAGGCACCATATAACCTCTGGTTGCTCGTTTCTCAAAAAACTCTATCTAATGGTTTTAATAGCCTGATATGCAGTCATTCATCACAAATTCAAAAAGTTAAGGTTCTTTGATCTATCTGTATAGTATTTATCACATTTATACCCAACCAGCAGAACAGGCCCAATATTTATTTCTATTTTCATAAATATACGTAATTCAATTGACATTTTACTTTGAACTTGCTTGAACTGCAGCAACTCCTCAAATTTATGCTTAATAAACTATCTCACATAACAAGAGATTTTCTCTGAATGCTATGCAATAGGTGTATTGCACTGCTTCTTAATCAGATAAAAACAGTGCCACCATAAAAAACTTTAATTTCAAAATAACATAATTTGGGCCCACAACCCATTGAAGGCATGCATGCATAACAAAGCTTTTTTCACATTTAACATGAAGCCAACTGTCAGAGAAAGAGTCAACACAGAAAAAACTGATACAAATAAAATTACTTTGTGTGATTTTTTCTTGCCAGGATGACAAGTTTTTCTGAGACAGGATTCTATCTCTTAATAACAAACAGTTTCTGCCACATACTGTTCACATCAGATTGGTTTTACAAATCAATAAAGTCAAACATTGTTTAATGCTGGTACAAAGAAAATAGTATAAAAATTACTGACCAGTACTTGCAATAAAAAATCTTATTTCAATAAGTAAATTCATTTTGATAAGCTGTGTGCTAATCAGTCCTTGAAGGAGTTCTTTAAACATACAAAAGTTTAATTAAAAATACTTCCTTTTTAGATATGCCTTCTAAATTTAAGCAAGTAAGTTTTAAAATGCCACTAGGCAATAGTTTATTTAGTGGTGTATTTTTTATTTGGTTTGGTTTGTTTTTTTGGTCTGACTGGATTTTAGTTTACTATTCTTTTAATGTCTGAAATACATAAATAAAATTCAGTGTTTGCTAACCTGAGACCTTGATAAATACAGCCTTTCCAACATGAACTCCTTCAATTTGTTCTAACAGCTGACCACAACTTCAAGAAGAGCACTTCCATTTTCTCCACCTGTAAACTCCGAAATCTATGAAGCCTGAAACATCCAAAAACCATGAAGCTTCTCATGCAGTTCAAAGGGAGGAGAATAAATACCTATACTTAATGGCACACACTTTCCATTTACTGTAGATACTGTAATTGACTGCTTTGAATCTTGCAACTGACCAAATTTTCTGCAGCAGAGGTATATCACTAAATAAAGAACATTTTTCTAAGGGTATTTATCAGTAGACAAACCTCCCCTGAGTCCAATCAGTCAATATATATCTCACATGCAAATCAGACTAAGTATGAATACTCAATTATTATTCCACTTTTACTGGCCTCATCACTTTTGCAAGTGTGTGTGTGTGATGATAGAGCATGGGTTGAATTGCACCATGGACAGTAGGCTTTCTGACAGCTATGGGCCACCTGTTGTTCACAGACAGCCACTTTATATTCACTTTAAAACAAATGCAGAAGGGCCTGTGAACCTTATTTTTCCTCACAAAGACCTGCCACTTCCCACTCAATGGACATCTCATTCTTTTCAGCTACACCAGATTGTCTTACCTCCTCTTCCATCACTGACACCCAACATCAATAGAAAGAAGGGCTCCCTCTTTAGATGTAGGATTACAGTAATTGAAGATAATGCCCAAACTCTTGTGGCAAACAAAAGCTGAGGTCTAGGTATCAAGTTCCTAACCTCCTTGTGGATGCAATGTCTTTAACTATTTGTCTGGATTCATAACTCGCGTCTTGTGAGCATTTAGTACTAGCTGAAGGACAACTTCAAGGCATATATAAATCCCATGAGAATACTACTACAAAATCCAGAGTGACAGAATTCAGACACAGCTCCACTTCATCAAAGTTGCTGAGATTCAACAATATCCAGTTAAAAGAGATTGTTTTTCAATCATTTCCATGTCTGACACTTAGTAGATCCCAAATCCCAGTGATCAAGACAACAAAACAACTCATCTTGGACCTAAAAAAAAAGTTTCTTTCTTTATTACTCCCTGACACTAAAACATAGTTCACATCTGCTCTTCACTGCTTTTGTATTACTTTAATTATTTCTGAATTACAGCAAACTGCGTAAGCACCCCTTTGACCTTATTCTGGTACTCCACCCATCAGCAAGGTAGTATGTGCAAAAATACTCAATTTATACAATCATATAATGGCTGAACAAGAGAAAAATACTTCTTAAGAGCCCTAAGATTCTATTTTTGAAAAAAAAATTGAAGAATCCTCACTGTTTTAAAAGGAGAAAAAAAATCTATTGCTCTGTTCTCAAATCTGAAAAATGTTTTCATGGAAATTATTCAAAACACTTTCAGAAATCGCTTTGAAAACTTCTCTTTAGTACTGTCCTCAAAAATGCAGGTCTTTCACACAAGTCTTTTCAACTTCAATTATTCCAGACCCTACTAATATTTTATACTTTGAAATAATTTACTAATTAAAAGCACTTAGAATTCTTTCTGTGGAAAAAAAAATGATAGCACATCAGCATTATATACAACTTCTGGATGAGAAGTAAAGAATTCCCTAACAACTGAAGGCAAGCAATAAACACTGGGAGGAATTTGGACCACATGTCAAGATATATAATATATTGACTTAACAGCAATGATCACAGGTAACGTCTCAGACTCCACCCTCACCCACGTCTCTGCTGACTTAAACCTGTTCTTCTGCAATGACCAATTAACAGTTTCTTTCTTTAAGCACACTGGTTTTAGAAACTGATTGTTCAGCTGTAATGCACAACTGGGATTGCTTGGCAGCAAATGCTGTGTTTTGGCACAGATATTCTGACTGTGCTACAGTGAAAACTCTAAAAGAAGCAAAGGTGTCCTGAAAAAAAATTTTTATTAACACAGTGTTGTGAACTCTTCACTTTTAGTGTCAAAAAGTCAATATATCTGACACTACATCTTGAGAAAACAAAGGTTTGCCATGAGTGTTCATGATTGACAGATGAAACTTACACTCAAACTCCACTACATAATCATTACTTCCTTCTTCCCAAGAAGAGGTAAATCAGAGAATATGGGGTTTTTTTCCCCTATCTTCATTCTCATGAAAAGGGTACAACATCATAAAAAAAGTTGCTTCTTCAAAACTCAAGCAGTCCAACAAGAAGAAAGGATGAAGATGGTATTGTTATGCTGTCTAACTGCAGAAGTTTAGTGTTAGAAAAAAATAGAGCACCAAAAGCTGCTTAAAGAGACAACCGTAAGAAAGAAACAGGATTATCATTCTCTACTTTCATATTCAATGTCAGAAATGGTCTGAAACAACATCAATATCATTTTTTAACTATTTAAAATTCTTTGTTTAAAATAAGTAAACAAATTGAAGTATTTCTTTGCACAGCACACTTCTCATTGCATTGGAGCTAAGATATTTCTTACCTTTTCCTCAGCTTTCCCTTAGTTACAGAGTTTCCCTACCTAAGCTTCCAACTACACTGCAAAACAGAATTACTGCCCAGAAACCTGGGCTTGACCAAGCAGTTTGGCAGAGGATTGATAACAGGAATCAAAAGATAAACGCCAGGCTTCCATTCCCATCATCCCAGAAACAGAATCAATCCTCAAATTTAATTTACAGAAAACTAAGAATTTATGCAAGTTGTATTGGCTGAAGATCACCACAGCACTGAATTTCACCATCCTTATCTCTTTCTCACCTCAAAGTTCTCCATGTTATGGACTGGCTAAGAAGGGATAACAATGCCACAACGTGTCTTGTGCCACATAACTTTGCTTCAGGATTCCAAACTTATCTGTTCTGGGCTCTGTAAGGAAGGATTTTACCTCCGTGCAGCAAATAAGCACCACCAAAATAAGAATCAAATCTTATCTTTAGAATAATTTTAACAGAACTTATACTGCATACCATGGAAAGT
Source organism: Lanius collurio (assembly GCA_020086605.1). NCBI lineage: Eukaryota > Metazoa > Chordata > Aves > Passeriformes > Laniidae > Lanius > Lanius collurio. The sequence goes on from JACBWW010000012.1 coordinate 6,050,173, forward strand.
GCTGCTACAATGCAAGTTTGTGAGGAGAAAGGCAACAAAAGAAAAAAGCCAACACAAATTTGAAAATTAAGATAAGTATGTTATCGTAGATTAACACCTCTTTTCTCCTACTGTGCCAGAGTGTGGTAGACTGGACACAAACTGAGTTGAGGCTGAAGAAAGGATTAAGGTGGCAGGCAGTAGCACTGCAGTTTTGGACATGTGCTCCACATAGATGTGAAACCACAGAAGACAATACTAAAGGCCCTTAAAATTATGTCAATGAAACCTCAAGTTAATAAAAAAATTCTGTCTTCAAGGGCTGTAATAGACAGGAGCAACTTCAAAGTTGGCACATGTTCTCTTTTATGACAAGGACAACTCCATTGTTTAAAACACCACTAAGCTAGAAACTGTGTATCCACACAGCTCTATGCAGAACACAGAGTTATTTAATACGACAGTTTTAGAAGCTATTTTATGTTACAGCTTGTAACATTCAGCTGTAGACTGCAAAATCACATACAGTGTACTAAGGTAGAAAATAAATAGCTAATTAAGAAAAATGCTTCTTAACTAACAAAATTTTTGATTTTGCTTAGCCAAGTTTTCCTCCATGATTTTATTAAAAATTAAAAGGACTAAAGCCTAGTTTGCTTCTCCTCAAGAATCTTCCAAGGGAAGTTTTACAAGCTGGGAATTCCTTGAAAGTTCTGATGTTTTTGACTTTTACCTGATTAACCACAATAAAACACTATTTCTGAGTACCATAAAAATTATACTTCTATGATAAATATGAATTTGTATGTGCTATTAAAGAAGCAAGTGACTTAACAGATCAAAAGATTACATTTCCCACATCTCTTTGTACTCCTCCCAACCACCAGCCTGCCAGCAGACAGTACATAGTGTATACCACTGGAATCTATGCTTTAGGCTAACAGACTGTTGCCATTCTGGATACTGGTTTGAACCTATCTAGCTTCTGCCTGGAAAATTCATCTACACTGTCTCCTATCACAAGCAGGAGAAAAAGAAATAGCTAAGCAATGCGATAGCTACAGAATACAGTGTCAGTCCTGATTACTGCCACAGTTCTCAAAATTTCCTGATTTTCAAAAGTGTGTAAAAATATCCATACCCTTTTTTTTTAATCCAAAAACTCTTTATTCAAATAGCAAACCAAATATTATCAACTAAAATGGCTTACTTTCCTTCTGAAATGGTGGCATAACAAACAGTGGAAAACCATAGAAATGCAAAATTTTACTTACTTGAGAAAATGCAAATTATAACCAAATAAATGATAACATGGTACAATGAGCTGTGCACCTGAAATTCAATATTTATAAAGCTACGGGATCTGTGGATAAGAATTCTCTAACATGAATATGTTTGAAGATAAAAACAAAGTGAAGATTAACTTCCTCTCCCTCTTCTAAAGGATCTAGCATATTTGCCTTCAGCATTCCAGAACTTAGCATAGCTTTGCAGCTGTACAAATAATTTTTTTCTGTTCTCTTAACAGGCATTCCAAATTTCTTATTTGTTCTGTATAATTATGCCAGGTAACAGCAGGGATAATGATGCTCCACCCTTCAACCATGAAAGGAAGAAAGCATAATTCACTTACCTGGGAAAATAGAAAGGACAGCCAACTGCAATTAAACTCAACCAATCAGGCCTAATTAAAGGAGATGAGACCAAACTGGAGCGTACTCTTTTACCATCAAGTTTAGATGAGCAGCTACTCAAAAAACAAATAAGGCCTACTCCTGTGAGGTTTGTCAACTAGCATTTCATCTAATACTCTTCAATATGATATAGATTAACAAGAAAAGGACTGCTCTAAGGCATCAGAGATGTAAGTCTATAATTCCATTTAAGTTTATGATTATTAAAGTGCCTTTATGAAAGATAAAAAGACTAATCACCTAAAATCTATTGCAAACTTATGCTTTATTTTTATCCAGTTATGTCAGCACATCAGAGTCAAAACTAAAAGCTCCACTGTAAAAGGTAAAATGGTCTTTCCTGAAAAGTTGACTATTCAAATAGATGACATAGAAAAAATATGAGATAAAGGAAGATAATCCCCACTTGACAACATGAAAATGAAGCCCACTCCAAGGTCATGGGGAAATAAATTATTTTAACTAAAAACTGAAACTAAATTTCTTGAACTACCCCTTCTTTGTGATGTTGTTACATTTCAGGTTTTTTAGCCACATGAGGAGATAACAGCTCCTGGAAAACTCTCAAAAAAATGGGATGCAAGTGAAAATACTCTAAATTCCTGCAGAATCACACCAAGGCAGCAATTCTCTGACAACAGAGCTCAAAGCAAAGAACTCAAAGTCTATATTAACCAATGTCCTTCTGCCAGTATTTTATGCATTACTTCTCCAGCTCTACTTACTATCTGACATTTAAATGAACTGGTAAGTGAAGCTCAAAAAAAGAGTAATTTATCCCAGGATAAATGCAGAGCTTCTTTAACAAAAGCATAAGCAAGCATACAAGACCACTTTCTGTGAGAACCTCAGCATCTAAAAAGCACTGTAATAAGGTTTGGCTGTATCTTGTAGCTGTAAGATTAAGCCTGGTAATGTAGTTTTTATATTCACTGTAGAGAGTTTTTCAGCATGCATGACACACTGCATGTCATTTCAGCAGAACATTCATTCTGTGTTGAAGTAGTCTAGGTAAAATTCAAAGATACAACAAAAAAACAGCTCTTAAAGATATAATTTTATAGCTTATAATTTTATGATATTCATTTTCACGAGACACTGTTTTTTTCTCTCTTTATTCACTGAAATGACCTTAAATTGAAAATCAAGGCAAAGTGTAAAATGTTTTTTTCTCTCAGAATATTCTACCTAATAGACAAAGAAAGTTAGTCAGCATCACATGACACAACTAATTTTTCCTCTCAGATTATTGCTGGTAATTGCACTGCTCCAAACAGCAAGGAGTACAGAACTCTATTTCATACAAAGTGATCATTAATTGTCATATCACTTTAAAGTATCATTTGTTAGCTAATGATAACTGAAAAATTGATATTTTTCATAGCTTTTTAAAATTTAATAAAGAACAACAACCTTTCTCCTAGTACTTGAATGTCTACTATCAAGAAATTTTGCCGAGCTCTTTTTCATTTGTTTTGCCATCTGACTGATATAATTGGACATTCAGAGTCCTAATCATGTGACCACATTGGAAAGTCCACAGTAACAAGTTTCTCTATAATCATAGCTATGCTGGAGAACATGGAACAGAACAGTGTCAATACTCACGTTGCTTTCTTTGCAGTTCATTTCCAGAGTTTTTTGAAACTAAAACATTGCTTTCTTGTAGGATTATAATACCATGTATTAGGTAGAAGCTGATAACATTTGGAATGACAGAGAACTTTTGTTTAATACAAATGCCAAAATGAATAAAGAAAAAAATAATGGGAAAGTTTCTGGAAAAAGCTGTAAGGCTTTTCAATTTTTTAATTTAAAAAAATTGCATACTAGAAAATGTTAATGAGCCAAGAGACCACTGAGTTCATTTTTACACATTCTGCACTATTTCGATGTCCCTGCTAAAGAAAACTGAAGAGTTCTCACTCTGAACACATTCTTTTTTCAATGGCATAGCAAAATCTGAAGTCTAAAAGTATCTTATTCATCATGTTACTTTACTCACATACTTTAAACCACTCAGAGTTATCAAACTAGAAGTAGAGAAGACAAAATGATCACAAGTCACAAAGAAAGAATTCAACAATACCTTTAACTTCTTCATAAATGCTATCATCTATGGGTTCACTGTTCACTTGTCCAACATCATCATATTCCTCTTCCTCCTCCTCAGGAATAGTATTAGATCCCGTATCTATGTAACAATGGTTTAAAAAGTTAACATTTAGTGGAAAAGAATGCCTAAGCAGAAATTTATGCAAAATGAAAACACAGTTCTTCTATTACCTGCTCCTTCCAGAACATTCTGCTTTTTTTTTTTTTTTTTTTTTACACTGTTCAAGAGATAAGAAAGAGTTTATATGAAGGAGCTTGTATAAGGGAGAGCTTTCAAGCTAAATGAAACCTTTTCAAGCTTTTTCTGGGAGAAAAGCAAAAATCTTGAAAAAAGAGAAAAGTCATATAAAAGCTGTAACACAATTGAAAACTAGGACTTGCTACTCAAAACTTGGACATGTGGGAATACTACATGTACTAACATGACAGATAGGTAAATGGACAGAACTACTAAGTAGTATTGGCAATAAAGGAGACTGCTCCACTGGCTGGCTTACCTTGAATTACAAATCTGACTTGCTGTACCCATTCCTCTGCTTCTTTGGGAGTGGCAGCTGCAAACTATTAAATGTTTATTAATAACTACTAGCAGTAATGACAAAAACACAACTACAATTTCATTAGCAATAAAAAAAAGGGACTGTAACATTCCAGTCACTTCCTCAAGAAACCATTAGCAATTCTTTTCATGTCTTCTGGTACTTTTCTTGCAAGGATGCTTCTTATAATGTACAGCTAATTTTGACAAATTTACGTAATTGAAGGAGAGGATGATGGATTTGAAACTCTGATCAGCAGCTGGCAGCTGTGCAGAAAAAAGCTGCTTCTCTTCATCAATGTCAAAGCCAGAACTGATGAACAAAATTTGCCCTTGACAATTAGAAGACACCCATGAATTTCTTTAGACTGCTGGGTACAGTTTTCTTAAAAATGTTCTTGTCAGACTCCAACACACTACCTGACAGCTTAATTAACTGGCTTTCAACCGCAATCTCAGATATTTAAAACTTATTAAACTTACATTCCATATTGATGTCTGGCTGATAGATCTCTGAATTGCACAGCTGATATGTGCCTTTTTGTAGGTTTTCCTTGAAAAGCCATGACCAATACAATATGTATTTAACACTGATACATATTTTAACTTTTTTTTTACTATTTAATTCATCCAAGAAATCACACAGACACACTATACAATAGATATTAAAATGGTAATATAGAAATGACCAATAGATAAAGATGATAGATTTCCTTGTTCTTGACTAAAAAGATAATATTTGACCATGTACCTACATACGTTTAATTAGATTTTTTTTCCTAATATATGAATATACAATATAAGCAAGCAAGGGTTTCCTTTTTTCATGAAGATGTCAGTGACAGTTGTTTCACTGAAATGTTAATTCAGTAACTGGAATTGTAACAGCTTTATCAATTAAATTTCAAGTCAACATAAAAAAGTCCAACCTGATAAATGCGCTTATCTGGAGCAGAGATTTCAAAACAGCAATCTTTCTTTGCATCCTTCCGAAGGCTATTATTCATTCTGATGGTGTAGCCCTCTAAGGCAAATTCACCTTTCTGTTGTTTGTCTGTTGGAGATAAAAAACAAAGTTAGAGCTTCATTTACAACAGTGAATGTAAGTGGCTCAGCAGGTTATCGTTTATTCAAATTTTGTTTTCTATTTCATGAATTTTACAAAGAACAAGGAGGTTTTTAGCAAAATGATTAAGTGATGCTTCTGGAGATAAAGCTATATTTTAAGGGAAGATGTACCCAAAAGTACATTTTTCTGTAGGATGCCTAAGGAATTCCACAGGGGGATGTTTGCAGATGGTGGTCTTATTTAGTAAGAAGTGCATGTTATGACACTTGTATCTAGGGAAAGCCAAGAACTGGAACTTGCAAGACATGTTTCCTATAAATCAGTGTCTCTTTCAGGTTCAGTAAACCTATGGGAAAACCTGTCTAGCTCAGAACTTGCTGAGCTCCATCCTAAACTAACCACTTCACTCAAAAAATAAACTTCAAGCTCCTTTTAAAGCAATTGGAAAAGCAGCTTTTCACATCCTCCCACCCACTCCCAGATGTGCCTCCTTTCAACATGGCAAAAATACAGAATAAATTTTGTAATAAATTTAGGTGTGTGCGTCTGTGTTCATTCCAAAAGCATTTCTCTCAAAACAGCAAATGTTTAATTAGCTAATAAAAGCACTGAGCCCTACCACAGTTTATTATGTACAGCCATGTGGTTGTTTTGAAGACAATTCTACTTTTCAAAGGTTATGGTTTATAAAAGTATCACTTACAACAGATCTGACTTTAAATACACTGCATGGTGTGCAAGCAGCACCTGTGCACTCCTTTTGAGCCCTTCAGACCAAATTCTGCATCGGATTTTATGTGCGCTGGCATATTTTGGCAAATATTAAAAACAAACCAAAAATGTAAAAGTAATTAAGTTTTGCAGTTTCTGCAGATCACAGTGCAGCATTCAAGTGAAGACTGGCATCACAGGTCACATTTTGCACAGGCAGAGAGCAAAGTGCAGTTGCATATCCAAAAAAATGCCATTTAGTGTGGGGTTTTTTTACACAGAAGAGAAAAACATTAATTAACAAAAAAAGCATCAGGCACAGCAGCAAAACTACTTTAAGTATTGCTAAATAGAACTCAGGTGCAAACTGAGCAACCATTGCTTACGCTTGTCAACAAAAGGTGAAAACTTCTACAGTGGATAAAATAGGAAGTTTATATAGTTTTCAACAATTTTTTGTCATATTTCTGAAAATTTAATAGGAAAGAAGATCTGTTTCCACTCTTGAGAGGGCAAAAATAGGCTAACACAGAAATGGGAACATAAACGGACGTAAGGGCAGTCGCCAGTCAAATACTCTGGCTAGCAGTCTTATATGCACATAGACACATATTCTCTGTCCTTCCACCTTTTTATGAACTCTCACCCAGGGCAAGTAAATACCCAATAACACAATTATATGAGAAAATCTAGGGCACTATTCTATTTTCACTTCTAGTCCCTTCCCCCCCAGTAAGTTGAATAAATACTAATAATACAGTACCAATATTTTATATCTGCTCAATCCTCCGCCCCTCTTTCAAACAGCACACACATGCAAAATTCATGAAATCACACACAAGGCAGATATTAGAAATAATAACTTGCAATAGGTTAACTAGGTCCCTTTTAATGAAATTCATTTCTGCCTAAGAATGTTATTGTTCCTTCACTTGTGACCTCAGGGAGAAGATGAAGTGAAACACATTAATTTCTCACTCTCCCATGCTGGAGGTTTATCAAAACCCTAGAAGATAGGAGCACGCAGGCAGAATAAACAAACACCAGGTTCAAAAGGTAAAAATATTTTGTCAAGATAAAAATGAGGCAAGTATTCAAATTTACTCTCTTGGATTATTTCTGAGACTGCTTCTCTGTGACATGGATGATCCCTTTTATGGTAATCTTTTATGGTAATACAGTTTTACAGAGTTAATCTTGAATGATCGCTGCACTGGTACTCATTCTTTCAAAGAGCATTGCAGTTAAACCACAAAGATGCTGTACTTTGGAAAGGAATGGTGCATGGCATCCATATCCCACTTGATTGTTTTTCTGTTTATACTGTTTTTTTCTTATCTGTCTGAACACACTATTTCAGTGCTAATGAAAATTACCTGTGTGCACCACCAAATACATATAAACAAATAACTAACTAACTAAATAAATGTGTATGTATATATATCTATCAATCCTCTGCTATTATATTCTTTCAGTGACCATTATAACAATAGACCAGACTTAGCATTGCTACTTCCAATTGTCTTAGCAGTAGCCTCTGATTTAAAGTCCAATGGAGCATCATGCATATACCTCAAATGTTGAAAATGAGGAAATTCTAAGACAATGAGGTACTTCACAGACCTGACTCAGAACCTGATAAAGTTGAGAGAAAGATTCAACATGCATTCACACTCCCTGTGGCAGCGAGCCAGAGGTAAGACCTTGTATGTCCTGAGAAACAGCTCCACAAATACAGACTGGCAGAACACAGGTCAGTTGTAGCTCAGCTGCCTGCTCTGATTGTGACAAACAAAGGAGGTCTACAAATCCCATTTGCTGTTGCAGAATACACCTTTTCAGTTAGAACTGGAGACCAACCCCAACACCTGATCACCACGGAGCAAACCATGACCCACAGTAGCTGCCAGGCAGAGTAGTCAGGGGCAGGCTTGAAGGCAGAGACATCCTGGGATCATCAGACTCAACAATCACCTCGACTTCACTCATCAGCACAGGCTTGCAGCTAAATGAGTTTGGACAGACCTGGGCTTTTAGTTTCAAGATGCCCTGGGAAGTTAGGGCCACAGCAACTCCTGTGAACTTTCACATTGCAAATTAAATTGTTTACACCAGAAATATTTTCTGGAGACTGTGCTTTAGGGAGAATTAAACAATTTCTGATATTTAAAAACTTTGAATAAATACTTGAGGATTTTACTTGGAGACTTAAAATTAGATATTGTGAGTTTTTATAGCGGGAGTCTTAAGAGTAGCTTCCAGAAGCACATTTACATTACAGATATTTAACTTTCATTTTAAACCCTCAAATCAGAACCAGAATTTTACTTAGGCAGGACAACAGCATATTTAGGATTAATTAGGGAGACATGCTGATGGAACACTCTTCTCTGAAGAACAACAACATTTTTTGCTGCCTGTTATTTTCTCAAAATAGAGCTTTTCAATTCAACAACATGAAACCCATAAGTTGTCCCAGAAAAACATAAAACAGAAATGTAAAAAGTGTAAAAAGTCTTTGTGAAAACAAAAAGGATTGTGAACATCATCAAGCATAACTTGTTCCACAATGAAGCCAAATCTCATTTCAGCATAAGCTGTCCTTTGCTCCCATCTGCTCATCCTCCTCTCTCCCCTTCTTCCTACGTCAGGCACATAACAAAAAAGAAACCTGGGTCTGTCTAGATCATTTTGCATCAGGAATTTAAAGTCATAAAGAAGTAGTATAGCAGAGGGGAGAGTTGAGCACTAAGTATTAAAAATAAAAAAACAAATCTAGTACACAGATATTTGAGAGAAATAAATATGGGGGGAGCTACATTTAAAATAGAGAAAATTACGATCTGAATAAAATTTAAAAGCCTTTAAACATTTCTCTTACATATAAACTTAATTAATCCTAAAAAGAGTTAAATGTTGTTAACAGAAACAGAGCCAATATGGGTAAAGACAGTCTCAGGGGAAGCAGAGAAAAAGCATTCTGAAGTAACCTTGCGTAACTAAGTCCATGGGAACATTTAAAACAAAAAAGGGTAAATCTTCAATGAGATCTTGAAACGACTGGGTTGTAAATTTGAGGCCTAAGGCGATGTGCTCATATTATTAGCACATGCAAAAAGAATTAGTGCATTCTGAAGAACAGAGAGGATTTGGATGGTAGAAAGGAAAAAAGTTACAGAGAAAGACATAAGGAACAAAGGCAAACAAAGATTTCAGAGAGTGACAAAGTATTTATAGATACTATTAGAGTCTATAATTTCACTCTCTTCATCTTGAAATTAGGAGCATGTAAGATTTTAGAGTTTACATGGCTTCATGCTAAATGTAGTTTCACATACTTTTCCATGTGCTATCTAAAAATAGTTCAGCATAAGTATCTCCAAAATGGCAATTCCTTTTCCAGCTTTTGGAACAGTCTTTTCCAAATACATGCACAAAAGTTCTTCCTTTTAGACAGACGATCTGAAATGTCATCAACTTTTTTCCTTTTTCTACTTCTTTCCTTTAATCTAGTCCTCTGAGAAATTGAAATTGTAAAATAATTAAGAAATTGAGGCAGTGATTTTGGTCAGTCAATTGTGTATATTCGGTTTGCTTATACCCACTAGTTATTTTCTAAATAACACTTTATTAACAGTGCATTATTAAGTGTGACTCTCAAGATCTGAATTTAAGTCTCATAGCAGAAGATCCAGTACACATTAGACAGATGCCTATGATCACCCTGCTACAACGAAGTCCTGTTGAGCATGCACAATTCCCTTTTCTGTTTAAATAGAAGTAGTTCACCACTGACCACTATCTTATTATTCAGAGAAATCCAAAATTATCATGTCCATGTTAAAACTAAAGAAACTGAAAACAAAAAATAAACTCAGACTTTTCTAAAAGCCTCTGAATTATACCCCTTTTTAACATCATATTACTGGCAGGCAGGCAGATACCATTTTCAAGTTATAAAAATGAAAATAAATTTTTAGTGCCCATTACCAGGGGGAAAATTACCATAATGTTATCAATTACTGTCTTGCTAAACATTTAGCTGATCTCTCCAGTTTGCTGAGACAGAAGGGCATATAACATTGTGGCCTAGTGAGAAAGAAGTAATGAAGCCATTAATTCAATCATTTATAAAGCAACAAATTAACTTTCCTTCTTCACATGCATTTTGAGGTCTGAAAGGTTATCCATACCATCTCGGTGTCTAAGGACACAGGAGCAGCCAGAGATCATACAGAAAAATGATAGGAAACCAGGGTACTCAATTCAGGGTGCAACTGCATGGAAGAAAAGAAAAGAGAGGACTATAAAAGATTTGTGGAAAGAAAAACTATGAAAATAAGGACCAGGCAAGCTTCTCAAAATCCCACCCAGCTCTGACATTTGAACATGTGGGCCACGTGCTGGCAACTGATCCCACAGCACAGGCATAAATACACACATGCTTCCTGCAATACCTATTTCTGACGTGTGATTAGCTCAAACCTTTAAGCCTTGTTTCTCCATCTACTCCATTCATCAGTGAGCAAGGGAAAAAAATGTAGGTGATTCACTTAGACCTGTCTATACTGTAGGGATAAATTACATTGTTTCACTACCCAATGCTACACCAAATGTAGGAGAAAATAGAAGAGAAAACAGGGAAAAAAGACATCAGCCTGCAGGCATCACAACTGTGGAAACGATGCTTGTAGTCTTTTAGGTGAACACATACACATACACAAACACACAGCCCTTTACTGTATTTCACAGGCTTTATCTTGCACTATACACTTCTGAACTCGGCCTCACGTTTTTCATCATTCAGCTTGGACTAAATGATTCTTCCTTATGTGTTTGTGAGCTTTATACACTTTATACACTTCCACACTTCTTTATATACTTTATACATTTCCACACTTCTTGCTTTCCCAATAAAAAAGGAGAAAGTTAGAAGAATTAAAACTGGTTCGGAAATAAGGAATCTATACAAATAATAAAAAGGCATCCTATAGCCTCATGTTTATCACTCTGTTACATTTCCACTGATACTTAAGCTTGAAAATCAAACTTTGGCTAACAAAGACACATCACAACAGACACAAAATAGCTTTCACATATTATTAACTTGTGTGTCTGGTTTTAAAAACAGATACAATTCAAAACAAGCCCAGATGGAGATAGAAATCCCTGCTGCTTCTCAGCAACACATCTCCCCACACACAGGCACCAGCATCCCATTACCCATTTAAAGTGAGGGACTGAGTATGTATGGAATCCTCGTCACTTTGAAAGCAGGTTCACAATTTGCACAAAGCCACCAAACACCCACTTCAGTGCTGTTCTACAGCTGGTTAGAACACACACTGAATTTCTACATGGTCCAAGTTATCAAGGGTCCCAGTAAACAAAGAAGGCCCCCAGCACAACAGTGTACTACAGCAGGTACCACTGCTGGCCACAATAGTGGGAGTGAAAACAGTTCCAATGAGTAAATGCCAGACCTGCTCAGGATTGCCTCACCACACATCTCATCCATGCTGACAACCTGCAGCTGAACAGCATGATACACTGCAGCACATACATTCACAACCATCAGGATGACAGCTCACTTTTAACAGCAAACTACTCTGCCATGGCTACTGCCCAGTTTGTGCACAATGATGGTGAGTTGCTTCTGCACTGGATCTTTTATATACAATGGCATCACAGGCCTGAACAAAGTACCTCTGACCAGTCTAGAGAAAAACTCTTTTTTATTCAAAGGCAAGTTCAGGAGTGACTTAGTTATCCCATATTACAAGATTAAGTCACTACACCATGCTTAATTAGTTTTTCTGCACTACAAGCACCAGTTCACTGGAGATAGGGCAGAAATTCATGCATCTGACTTGTTTGCTTCCTCCATGAACTACTGTTTGGAGTCCATGCCATGCTCTCTACAACTATGTGAAAGGAGGTTGTAATGAGGTGGGGGTCAGCCTCTTCTTCCAAGTAACAAGTGATAGGACAAGAAGAAATAGCCTCAAAGTTGCACCTGGGAAGGTTTAGATTAGGTATTAGGAATTTTTTTTCACTGAAAAGGTTGTCAAGTGTTGGAACAGGCTGCGCAGGGAAGCGGTGGAGTCACCATCCCTGGATGGTCCCTATTTACTAGACATGTAAATGTGGCACTTAGGACAGGGTTTAGTGGCAGGCTTGGCAGTGCTGTGTTAACAGTTGGACCCAATGATCTTAGAGGTCTTTTCCAACCTAAATTATTCTATGATTCAATACAGTTCTAATGGACGATATGCCTCTCCCACATCATTAGGTTATGGTTAGGAGGACCTTCCCCAAACAATCTGCAGCCTACAAAATCTATAAAAGCATTAGTAAAAAAACCTGTCTATAGATTCACAAACAAAAGAGATCCCACAAAATATCACAGTCAATTCCTAACATGACACCAACATTCTGAGTGCTAGGGAATATATTTCCATGTATCTTAACTTGCAACACTGGTATTAAAAATTGCAACACAGACTTCATAATCAGGCTGTTGCAAAAGAAGGGAAAAAAAAGGACAAATACCAGGTGGGCAACATGCCTGCCTAACACAAAGACAATATGCTAGAAAGCATTAATAATCATTAGCATAGCCACAAGGAAAAGAATGTAAAAAGAAAAATCAAAACTTTCTTTTTCCTCTAAAAAAATAGCAACCAAAAATACAAAGATTTTGTAATCAAGACCAATCTTTATGACTTAGCAGCATATTCTGAAAAAAAATTGCCATTTTTAAACTAATAGGCAATGTATAACTATATGTATATAAATAAACAGCATACAATTATTTTCCAGAGAAAGAAATTAATCAGTACTGACAAATCAGTATTATGCCACATCTCAAAATTTTTGAATGAAGATTGTTCATGTTTGTGAAGCTTGATCAACCTATAAATCCCAAGGAAAGAGTATAGAAGAAAAGGGAACATTTAGCAGATATACTAGCAAAACTCTGAAAATAGGACATGATGGGAAACTAGCAAAATGAAAACCAGACTTAAAATAAGACTCTTTATTTCTTGTGTTTTTAAAGAGAGGATGAACATAAATTAGTCAGTATACCAAGGAATGAAACAAACTGGAGCAAATTATATTAGTCTTTGAATAAAAAAACCCCACATAATAACTAACTGCAGTAATCTCAAAAATAAAAAGACAAACATAAAAAGTAAAAAAAAGAAACCACTTCAATGGAAAGTTTGCCCTGGAATTATTTTCTTTTTGCACGGGGATGATCGGAGGGAAAGACATTATTGTACTTTTAAAATTTACTTAGATATACTTACGTATGATTTAGTTTACCCTTAAACATCAAATGTACATGGCACACCTTTTAAATATGTTTTATTTGACTGTCAATTTTAAAAATTCAAAGTAGTATCGCAACATTTATGCAAGATTCTTTCCAAATGGGCCATTTAAAGTTAAAAGTCACCTTCAGAAGTCTGCTTTAGTTTCCATGGCTGGCTTTGGTTAAATACATTACTTAATTTCTAGATTTTCCAGAACAGAAACTATTTTAAAAGAAACAAAGAACTCCATTATGCAGCTTTTGGATTAATGTTTTCCTGGATAGAACCATCTCTAAGGAACCTGGAAGGTATAATTACTATAGGATATTTTCAAATTAATATCCTATTTGGAGAGAAAGAACATTTTCTATCCAGTAAAACAATTGAGTACCAGCATACTATCAAACCAAACAGCCAACTGTTATTGGCAAACAAAGCAATTTTACAAGAAATTAAATATTTTTGCCTCAGTTTCCCTGCTTTATAAAACACGTATACTACTTACAAGTTCTGAGATATACTTACACATTTTAAAAACTCATAGCACTGTCCAAGAACAGTTTAAAAGAAATGAAATTTCTTTTAAAAGTTTCATTCCATTTCTTACAATTACCTTTAATTCCCTGTTTCCAACTCCACCAAAAATTTCATATTCTTTTGTGCATTAAAACATCATTTCTGTAGTAACTGTTTTAAGTACCTTTGTCGCTTCCATAGTAATAGAAGATTGTCTTGCTGATAGCACACCAACGCTTCTGCCATTCAAATCCAAGAAAACTGTGGTCTGAAATTAATACAAAATGGGTTATATCAGTTTATGCCATTATTGAACAAAAATGTGTTACTTCTTTTCAAGGGTGAGGTAAGAGGGGAGGAGGAGCCAGGAAAAGACACTAAGGAAAGGAAACTAAGGAAATGCATGGCACTGAGAAGGAAATTAGAAATAAAAATTGGTGGTAACAAAACAAATAGGAATTTGAAATCACATAAAGAGGGAAGTCATGTGTAGCATTAAATATAAGGAAATAATGAACAACTTCCGAAATATTTCCTAGAGTTATCGCAGCATTAAGCGGGTATTAAAGTGACAATATAAGATTTATTGAATCAAGGTAAATATTGACTGAACCAAAGCTGAGATCAATATTTGCCCTCTTGAAGGAAAATAAATCTTGATGCTCACTGAAACATGAAGTCAACATATGGTACTTGTACATACGTTCCTAATGTTTTCTTCAAAAATACCTGAAAGTCTCTGAATTATGGCTGACTGCACTTCCACAGCATGATTTTGTTAGTCAATAAAGAAATAGAATTTTCTTTCAATACCATAGGAGCAATTATGTGCTATGCTTCTTTTGCATAATAATGTTTCAATGTTATAGCTTCTACTAATTTTATTTATCCCTCCCGTATAAAGTTGTTCATGTGTATAACATCAAATGCAGTCATACAGACTTCCCAGACATGAAATATGCACTAGCTTTCACAGAGATAACTAGACTCACCTTTTCTACGTTTTTCCAGGTATCCAGCCTTCAGAACAAACTGAAGATCTTGAGCTGCAACAGGAGGAAACTGATTCCCTGAAAGAAAAACAAATTCTGTAAAGCACTGCTTTTCAAGAAAACTGCTATAGAAGCATTAATAAAATTATGGATTTTACACTCTCAATATGCAGGTGCTACTGAAAAAAATAATACTAGTAACTGTTATGCCAGATTATTTTAAATAAATTAAACATCTACCTATCAATGTCAGAGCTGTTGCTGTTGTCCTCACCACATGAGTAAGGAAAAATATATCTGCATAACAAGTCTCAGAAGGAAAAATACATAATTAAACAAAATACAGCAACTGTTTCAAACATAGTCTGTAAAGCAAGTTGGATAATGAAAGCACTAGGTTTTCAAATGTGCAAACAAAATCAAGAATCACAACTGAACACAATTAAATCAGAAATGTGGTTTTTGATACCAGCTTCACACAAAATATCTTGAAACAACATACAAGGTGAAGACTCTCTATTACACATCTACAAGAAAAGAAACCAGATGAAGAGACAATAAAAGGTGCTGGCTGTTGCTGACAGATTTTACAATATGACCCAAAGCCATTGCCTATAGGATCTGTAAGGCAATAATGGATAAACCAAAGACATTGCACAGAGGTCTACAAAACTGTTGAACTACAGACACTAATTTTAGCACACTGTACAATATGTCTGCAAAATGTGGAGTATAGCTCACTGTATTTTTTCCTTTCTCTCAACTGCTATTTCACAGAAGTCTTAGACTGACCAGTTGACCCTGCCTCATCTTAAAATACAACTTTAAATGTTAAAAATTGTGTCTTCTTACAACCTTCTCCTCCTAAAACAGAATGATGATTTAAACAGAACTCCTAGTAATAAGAACATGTTAGATGTATCTAATATTTAATATGAATAAAAATATCATACTGCTTATCCCAAGTAAAAAAGCAGAACAAAAGGTACTCCTGTGCTGCTGGGTTTTTTAAGTGCATGTAAGCAACACAGTGAAGTTCCTACTACTTATTATCATCAAATATTCATAAGAGTCACTGTAGGTAGGTGGCAAGTTTACAAGGCAGCAATTATTCATCAGAATATATGTAGTCTCATTACTTTCTATCAATATAAACATACAGAAAAAGACTGATACTAGCAGACAAATTCAGTGCTCAGAACAGCACTTTAAATTATGTAGCTTGGGTGAAAGATCAATGGTCTGACCTTGAACCAAGCACTGTCTCTGGAAGGTGATGTCAATTTCCTGGTTTTTTAGGTTGCTCCTAAGGATAGATTTTTTTTTAATTCAGTGTTCACAAATGGGTTGCTTTATGGTAGTCTTATTTAAATACAGTTGTGACAGGAAAAGACAAGAAAGATATAGGAACATGCAGAGAATGCTAATTTTTAAACCATGAAAGTACTTAAAATTAGAAGATATTCCTTAAATAATACAGCTGACTCTTTAGAGTGCAAAATATTCTGTTGGATACCAAAAGACAGTAGATAGAATTTTGCTTACATTGATATTCCCACTTTATTCTTTTATTAATACTACTTTTTAAAGATTAGGAGTACACTAATTTCTGTTTTAGCTTTCATGGAATTCTGACTATTGGGTTAAAAATACAAGAGCACAACGAACGTGCATTTTAAAGTGATGCAGCTGTCCTCCCTTTGCTTGGTAACACACAATCATATCCCAACATTAAATGGGAATTTAACACAAAGACACTTACAGGCTGGTATGTTCTAACAGTTACTTTAAAAGGTGATGTAATGATGGTATTATGAGAGGGGGAGGTGAAGACTTTTACAAATATGCATCTTGTGCTGCTTTATATTGGTCATTGGGAGGCATCAGTGTGCAACACTTACAACTCTACCTCACCCAGCAGGGTTCATCTTAGAACAGTGCAATCCCACAGATGAAGAAGACATAAAACCTAAGTAAACAAACCATCAAAAGCAGCTCACTCTTAAATTTTACAATTTAAGAATTTCAACTGCCATTTAGATCTAACTTTACCCAATATTGTTTCTATCTGTTTGGGTTTTGAAGAGGAGGCTTGGCCAGTCATCATTTAGGAAACAGTCCAATCAAATGGGGCAACACAGTCCCAGAGAAGCACATACTTTGGGGAGTCCTTAATGTTGTTATTCTGTCATCGGAACTGACTACTTCACAGAGTCAAAATTTCACTCTCAGTTCTGCTACTTCTGCTGAGACAAGTCAGGATAAATTTGGTGGTGGTATTTTCTGCAACTACATTTATTTTGCACAGGGCACTGAAAGTTTGTGAGGAAAAGAACAAGCATGAAAAAAGGCAGTGTTTCACTGTCCGGTGCCACCACAGAAAGAAGTCCTCCTCCCACCCTTAACTTGTAGAGAAGCCAGTTTTTTCTTCTGTTCCACAAAGTAACTCCAAAAAAACAAACTGCAGCTGGTCAGCCCCACTGCCACTCACAATCTGTAAGTAGCTGAAGAAGAAACAGATCATATGCATATTATTATCCTTCTGTCAGAGAAGCCTGGGAACCAAAAAATGTGACAGAACTTTAGTCAAAGGGCAGGAGAAACAGACCCAAATGTAATATCCCAAGACACATACAGCTGTACAAGAAAGAAAAAGCACAAATCTGTTTAAATTCCTTCTTTCATTTCCCTGTACCTTCAGAGGGAAGGGGAGGGAGAATAAGTAGTAAGAAAAGCATAAAGGAAAGAGAAAGAACCACCTCCTCCCAGATTCTCACGAACCACAGGTGTTGTGCATATGTGGCAGGAAGAAGGCACAAACACGCATATACCCTTGTCCCAGTACTACAACAAAAACAACAGAGGGAAGAAAGAGGCAAGAGTGACATCTTCCTTACAGTTACTGCCTAGATTCTGCATGGAAGACTTCTAAGTTGTAAGATCTGTCTATTTTTCTCCCATTTTTCATTCCTTTACTGTCTTGTCCACACCTCAAACACCTCTCTCATGGATGCATGTGAAATGGCCTGAATTCTAGTTATCTGTAATTTCACTGGGGATTATCCACTGTAAGAAATTAAATGTGGAGATGCAAGAAGCTTGCATTCTGGGGATGTAGATGGCACCTACTGGTAC
>JACBWW010000012.1:6068250-6088250 GCA_020086605.1 Lanius collurio
TACTATAATACTATTGCTGCCAGGCTAAAAATTCCTCCAGTGAAAAGAAAGTGAAATGCTCTCACTCAAGCATAAAGCCAGCTTTACCAGTCATGCTTTTAATGTTATTAACATAGGTGTATTAATGTGCAGGTTCCACTGCACAACTCCCACAAACACAGAATAACTTGTGATTCAGAAAGATCTCAAAACTATGGATTCTGGCACGACTACAATTTTTGCAGCTTGGTAATCAAACAGGCAAAAGCTTGAATGATGCAATTTTTCACCTTACTGCAACAGTGAATTTGGTCCATTACATAAAAACAAAGTTTCATCAGTGTCACTTCACAGCATGAAATGCAATCATTGTGCCTGGAATTCTGATTTTTGGGGGACCTAAAGATGTAAAAATTTCATCCTGTATTGTTGCGGTAAGCAAAACCAGGTTTTATTATTCTGCACTGTTTACCAATAGGATTTTTTTTTTACTTCTGCAATGTGGGCTAAGGGATACATAAAGCAAGAAATAATCAGAGGTCAATGCATTCTAAAGAGGTGCTTAGCATGCTTATGGGAAGTTAAACAGGCAAAGTGGAGATAAGTGTAATTCAGTAACAGCTAAGTGGTTGATTACAGCTTGTTTCCTAGTAGAGGAACAGAGGTATAACCATTATAATGGTAAAGTCATCTTGCTCAAATAAGAATAATTCACTATTCTTGATTTCCTTGTAAAAGAAAACTGACAGGAAAAAATACTTTAGTTTGATTATATGGAGAAAACAGTGATTGCTATTTCTTTATCCTCTTCTAAAAATAAATTACTATCATAATTAATAATACAATTATTAAAAAAATTCTTTTTAGCTTCCTTTTTATCGCATTGAAAACCCTCATTGTCATCTGAGAACTTACTGAGGGTGCACTCAAACCCCTCATCCAAATCATTGATAAAGACATTAGACTGAACTAGTCCCAGTACTGACAGAGCGGGATGTAACTCCATTCACCACCACTCTCTGAGCCCAGCCAGCCAGCCAGTTTTTTAGCCAGTGAAGAGTTCACTGGTACAAGCCATGGGCTGCCAGCTGCTCCAGAATGCACAGGAGACAGTGCCAAAGACTTCACTGAAGTCTAAGGAGAAAACAGCCACAGCCCTTCCCTCATTCCCTAGGTGGGTACCTGGTCATAAAAGAAGATCAGGTTGGTCAAGCAGGACATGCCTTTCCCAGACCCCTGCTGGCTGGGCCTGATCATCTGGTTGTCCTGTATGTGCTGAATGGCACTAAAGGTGATCTGTTCCATAACTTTCTTCAGCACTGAGGTCAGACTGACAGGCCTGTAGTTCTCTGGATTGTCCTTGCAGCTCTTCTTGTGAATGGGTGTCACATTGGCCAACCTTCAGTCACCTGGGACCTCCCCAGTGAGCTGGACTGATGAAAAATGATGGAGTGGCTTGGTGAGCTCTTCTGCCTTGGAAGAGTTCATCCAGCCCCATAGATTAGTGAATGTCTGAGTGGCACAGCAGGTCACTAACTCCTTCCTCCTGGGTTTCAAGGGTCTCTTCTGTTCCCTGTCCCTGTCTATCAGCTCAGAGGGCTGGTTGCCCTGAGGATATTTGGTCTTTCTGTTCAAGACTGAGGCAAAGAAGGCACAAAGTACCTCAGCCTTTTCCTCATCCTTGATAACAGTGTTCCAGCTCTGAACCTAATAAGGGATGGAGATTCTCCTTGGCCTTCTTTTTGTTGTTAACATATTTATATGGTTTTGCCGTTCTAACTTTCTTTCTACAGTACCTAACAACATACTTGTACTCTTCCTGAGTTGCCTGCCTCTTCTTTCAAAGCTCATAAACTCCTTTTTTCCCAGAGTTCCAGCAAAAGGTCCCTGTTCAGCCAGGCTGGTCTTCTTCCCCACTAGCTCATCTTTTGGCACATAGGGACAGCCTGCTCCTGCAGGAAATGCAGAAAGTAGGTGGTTTTGTCCTCGAGCACAGGGCTCTTATGCTCTCAGGCTGCAATTCGAAATTGGCAGAGATATTCTGAAAAAATTTATGTTAAAGTTGAGCAAAGAAAGAGCAATGTTCCTAGCAACAGAAAAAAAGTTATTTTATCTTCTTTTCCTCCCTTGTACCGCCCTTCTCACACACTTCTTCCAAAATTCTTCATAGCTTTCCATTGCATTTTGATCTAGAAATACAGCATTTACCCATTTATAATAGCTACTACAGAAGGATTCAATTATCTTTGAATCTGTACATAGCAATACACTGGAGTCACATCTGTTGCACAAGCATTGTGAATGTAGGCTAAAGAGGAGGTGGTTTATTTTCATATGCATATCTTCTCCCTACATTTTTTTTATTAAAGAGAAGATTGATGTATACTCAATTTGAAAAAAAAAATCCATTTCATAGTTTTCTGATTAAAGAAAAGTTATCAGTAGGAAGATCACGTAGAATCTCATCAGTTTCATTACCTATCTTGAATACTTTCACAAAGACTACTTCAGCATTTTGCCTGGTAGCTCTGAATCAGTTTAACATGCAAGAATCAAAAGATAAATGTTAAAGAAAACACATTTCATACCAGGAATAAAAGTAATGAAAATGTTTAGCTTTTGAAATATTGGTACGCAAAAAGTCAGTTTTTTGGTCTTCAAAGTGCTTGTTCCAAAGGCTGCCTAGTCTATGAAGTTTTGCTCTGGAGCCATGCCTAGCATTACCCATTGGGGTCTCCAATAGTCTACAACAATTTTCACAGATTAACTTGCCTTTATATATTCCTCTAAGAAGAGCCAGCAGTGTAATTAGAATAAAGAAAAAGATTCTTAACATTTAATAAAGAATACTTAAAGTGCCGTCATCTGTTTCTAGTTTTAATTCTTTCTAATTTGTGCTATGAAGTTTGGGTTACAAACACTAATACCACATCCTCAGAGGCCTAAATACTGAGTATTTCTTCGGGACTTGTCCTTTAGAAGGCCAGTGCTGTAAGCCTTCCTCTTCCCTTCCTTCCTGAAAGCAGAGAAGGCAGTAGGCCAGGCAGTGTAAAAGCACTGCAATGGATTCTTTACAGACACTAAATCTAGTTCTTTGAAGCAGTTAGCATGAGACCTCTTTTAGTCATTTAGCCCCTAAACTGTGTATTTAGTTATTTTAAGTTTTTTAAATCTTACATTTATGGCTTTTCAATCCTCATCTGTTTAGTAGTTGTAGCATTTCATTTGACAAAGAAATGTTCTTTTTTCTTTTAACAAATTACAGGAGCCAGTCAGTCATGACTCCATTCATTAGGATCCACAGCCAAATGGAATTATCCTGGATCACATACTCCTCATCCAAACTTAACTCTGAATTTATAAACCAATATTGCCGTGGATTTATGCATTCTTTGGATGATTTTCAAATTGCTTCTAAAACACCCATCATTACACTTTGCATAGCATCTTAATGGACAGAGGAGTTCATGGCTTTCACCCCTTGATCCAGATTTAACTTTTACACAGGTATTTATTAAAATTTCACAAATGACACCCAGGGCACATGGGGGGTTGAGAGGAGAACTTTTAAAAAGTTACGTTTTCTGCTGTGAGCAGGCATTATCCAACAGGGTCCATTATCCAAAAGGGGCCACTGAACACTTTACCAAAGTAGCCTTCCCAGTTTTGCTGTTTCTCAAAGATTCTGAGGCAAGAAGAAAGAAAGAGCAGCAAAGAAAAGGTCTCTTGTACAAGGTCTCCTGCTCACACCACTGCAACACAAGGCATACAAAAATGTTGTAAGGCATGCAAAAATTTTGTTTAAAGAATCACTACGGTTTACTCAATCCTTTCAGCACAAGACTGGTTTCAGTCATCCAGAGGGCCACATTACAGCTACCACAAAAGTGCATCAGTGGTAGAGATTGGCAATACAAATTCTGCCAGTGCAACAGCTTCAAACTTTGTTATAAGAAATAAAGTAGGCAGGAAACCACAGAGATAAAAACAATGCCCCTGCTTTGCAGATATAACCAAGTCAAAACAGACCATCATGGATCAATTAGAGGCACTGGGAATTCTCATGAAATTATGCTGAAATTTCCCAGTGTTGTCTCACAGACAAGCATACACATCCAATTTTGATTAGAAACCCTAAGTAAAGACCCAGAATGTCTACATGATAGCTTGAACCACAGAAGGTGCTGTTAGCTAATCACAGAAAATTAAAAGGCCAGGAATTAAGAATCTACAGCTGGAGTATGACCAGCATGATGTCAAACTGCATATGGATAGCATCTTTAACCATATCACAATTCCTGTATTCCCAGATGGCTAGCAGGAAGGAAGTCCTATAGGTTTATCAAACAGCAAGTTAAAAGCTATCATTTAATACCCCCAGGTGGAAAATACAATTTTCAGCTTAACATCTAAAACACCTGGAAAAGGTAATACTACAACTGTGCTCTGCAATTTACAATTATGTTTAAATAGCCACCTGATACACATAAGAATCCCTCAGAAATACCAAAATATCACAGCACCATAAGGAAAACTTGAGGTAATCAGAACTAGAAGTTCTCTATTACTATTCTTATTTTGTCATAATGTCTTTAATTAGTACTTTTGAAGGGTCTAAAATTCCATCTTCGGGCAACTGGCCCTTTTATTTCAGTAAATAAGACTACATTCAAACTAAGCAATGACAACTATTTAACTGACTATAAGAATGATTTAATATGTTTTGGCAGAAAAACTGCCCAATGTCATTTATTGCAAAGCTATACAATGAACTTTTCAATTATATTTCAAAATTAGTAGTATATGTTCTTTTACTCTCAATGTCCTAGTAATCCAAGCATTTATTACTCAACAGTATTTTGACAGATCTTGTAGAGCTCAATACAGAGTGAACTCTGTGAACTCTTAACCAAATTATGGCAATACCATGCAAGTTAGATTTTCCACAAATCATACATTCATTAAACAAAAAGCATATAAATTTTCTTCCTCTTAATTCTATAATTTCCCTAATTTTTTGCCCTGTCTCTTCTCCTGACTAAGTTCTAGTGTGCAAACATACTTTCCTAAATTGTTCTGTTTCTAGAAGCTAGTTTAAGCCCCCTTTTAAGAGCCTTAAGAGAAAAGAAAAAAAAAAAAAAAAAGGAAATAAAAATAAGGAAAAAACCCAAAACAGTACAGTTTGAGAAGTGCCAAATTTAGCTAAAGAGAAAAACCTTCCAATGTGAATTTCACTCTATGAGAGGGATATTTTAGAAGGGGAACCTTTAACTAGTGCTCTGATCAGAAGCATAACACACCATAAATACAATAAGCAATACCCAAGAAATCCTTGGAAACAAGGAAATTCTCAGACTGCCATGAAAAACCAACAAAAATGTCAATGTAAATTGCATGAGGTTTTATAAATGGAAGTCACTTATGCCAACTGGCAGCCCTCTTGGATTAGCTGTGTAGTCTGCAAAGTTCCAACTGTTCTGACTCTTGGCCAAAGGCTTGGCCTGCTGAATTTTTGAAAGAAAACATACACACACACTTTGTGCATTTTAAATGCTCCAACAGCTCATATCCTTGATCAGAAAAAGTTTTAACATTACTGGTTGGAGCTGAAAAATCTTTCATCTGTATGAAGGAAAATATTCAAATTCCTACAGTCAGTTAAAAACACATCTTTAAAACTGGCAGTTGTGGATTTCAGTGAGGAGATCCTATGCCAGTATTCATTTTCCATATTTTATGTATTCCTGCAAACACAAAATTATTTGAATGTTCTGCCTCATTGGCTTATTTTTGATACATTTCTTCTACTACTTATAATTTAAGTAAAAAGCAGTGCTCAGTGATGAGTGAACTATCACACTCAAAGCTCCTCTGCATTTGAAAGCTAATTTGGTTTAAGATGGAACTATAACTTTACACATGCAGTCTGCATGTAAAGGCAAGCCTTTTTAAAATAATAACAGAAGAAGAAAGTGTCATACAAGCCTTTCAACTTTTCCTTGCAGCAGCACACAAAATGCAGATCAAATATAATTCAGTATGTAGAATTAGGAAGTTCTGGTAGAATTACAGTCTCTTGCAATGATTACACTGCAGTTAGAAAAATCAATCTACAGAGCAAGACCATGAGAAAAATTAAAGGCAAGAAAACCAAAAGTGACTTATACAGTGCCTTTATTTCCAAGTACTCTGAAAGAAGTAATAAAGAGGTAATAAAAATCCAAAGGTTTTACAGCTCAAAAAACACATCACTGTTTTCAAACCTCATCTCACAGGAGGTTGCTACCACAAAGATAAAATATTCTCCTGTTTTGCTGTAAATTGCATGGGACCTAACTGAAAAGAACAAGGGAAACACTATAAGAAGCCAGCAGAGCACACTGCAGGAAGCCAGCAGAACACTCCTGTGCTTCCTGAAAGCTTTCCAGACGTAAATTTCATTTGCCATTCACCTTGGAGTATACTGAGAATGACAGGAAGACCTTCCAATATCAACTCCAAAGTTTTCTGAATGACTGCACTATTTTCCAGTCCATTTGAAGGCTCCAAAAAAAAAAAAAAAAAAAACCTACACTTGAAGACACAAGTAA
The DNA here is from genome assembly GCA_020086605.1 of Lanius collurio. NCBI lineage: Eukaryota > Metazoa > Chordata > Aves > Passeriformes > Laniidae > Lanius > Lanius collurio. Next base: position 6,074,820 of record JACBWW010000012.1, read on the forward strand.
CAAGAACTCTGGCAGAAGCTGATTGTCTCTGAACAAGAGAGAGGAGATCTGACCAACTGCTCCAATTCTCCCATAAATCCCATTTTGTTACATCTAGTCAATGGGAATATCCATTTCAATTTTTCAAAGATCTTTCTAACTTACACCAAACTGCATAATGTTTCTCAGATGACCCCTTGCAGTTCTTACTGGCTTTCGTATCAAAAAGAAATATCTGAAATAATATTTTTTATTTACAGTTAGAAACAATTATTTTTATTTGGAAACCATGTATGGGATTGAAATCCAAAAATGAAAGAGGGTTGCTTAAATGACTTGCAAGATGCCAGTTCATCTTTTCCTATGGTAAACACATAAAGGTTTCCTTCAGCATCTACCATGGGAAATCCCAAAAGTTAAGGGATTGGAAGTTTATGAATCACAGATACTATCATATGCTGCAACAGGGGTAACAATTTGGGAAAAGAGAGAATCAAGAGAAGAGCCATGATTGAGTTTTGTGATACCTGTGTAAGAGGAAAAAGTTGACATATCAAGAGAAATGGGCATATTTTACAACTTAAGACTTTTATAATGACGAAGTAGATGAATAAAAGTCCATATGATTTTTTCCAAACTCACTCAACTTTAAGTTTTTGTCCCTTGATTCTCACACCACACCTAAGTTTTGCTTAAGCCTATCCCTGCAAATAAATCTAATCAAGGAATAGAAAGACAAACCACCCAGAGAATGCAACTACTGTTGAAGCTTGAAGCAGTTATAACATTAATGGTGTATGAATTAACTGAACCTGATAACGGAGTAGCAGTGCTTGGTGACAGTATTTAGTGATAGTATTACAGTCTGTGGACATCAGTGGGACAGGATTTATAGGCAACATAATAACTTTTATCAGACAACTAGCAGCACTGGAAAAAAGCCAGACAAGCTTTTATACAGGCAAAATAGCTCATTTGTATAAAAAATCCTCAGTTATTTTCACTTTATAGCAACTGGCTAACACACATCACTTCTCTACCAACCTGGCATAATGAAACTTGTGTACATGCACATTCAAAAATTGCCCTAAAAACAAAGAATTCAAACCTGCAAATATTTCTTTTAAACTAATATACAGTATTATCTTCTACTTTTAAAATGCATTCATTCAATTCTCTTTGAAAAAGCACAAAAATAATTGCGTCAAAGCTATAAAAGGGTATTACTAAATTTCCATGGAGTAAATATTAAAGTTGATCTATGAACACAAAAAAAAAAAAGAAAATGGAACTTTTCATGGAAATGCTGACACAACTTTAACTATGACAATGTTAAGAGTGCTGCTCTAATAAATCTGTCAGTTTCTGTAATGCCTATGACAATCCCATTAATATGAATGATGTACACTTCACATAGCTCACTACATAGTAACTGCACAAGTTATATCATCTTCATTCCCAGTAACAAATCAGTAATCAATATTTGCAAAAGCAGACTAATCCTTTGCAAAATCAGTGGTTTAGTGATTGAAGAGTTTGCTCAATTTACACAGTTAATCCCTCTTCATCTGCTTGAGCCCTCTATTTATTCCAACCACTTACAGTGGTAGCTGTAGCAGATTAATACATCCCCCTGTGCTAAACATGTCTTGACAATTGACCCAGCATATTGCTGTCAGGATAATCTTTACAAACATTGAGCTTTTCTTACCAAGCCTGAAGGCAACATTTAGAAATCAGAAGTTTACAAATACTCTCAGAAATATCCTCTCACACGTACTATCACTTCTTCATTCAATTATTTCTTTGAGACAGCATCTACTGTCATACTTTATGGCCCCAAAAAGTACCCTCTGACCTTTTTTTTTATTATTAAAATTAAAATTACTGTAATCATGAAGTCACACAAAGATTTTTTTTTTTTAATCAAGAAATTTCTATAGAAACAGAAACTCAGTAGGAAAATAATGTGTTGCAGCATATTGCTCAGTGAAAAAGTGAGATGGCCATCTGTGTAAATACAAGTAAATTAGCATCTTTTATTAAAAAAAAATGAGCTGAAGCAGTAACACTAAATTTAGATTTCACAAAAAGAAAAAAGATCGCCATGAAATCCATAGTGAGGAAGTAAAAAACAATAGACTTTAATTAAGCAGAGACAAAAATATTTAGTTACACCTACATATACCTCTGTAGCTCTGAACTGAAGTTTACAACAAAGACTTGCATAATCCTTCAAGATTTTTCTCCATTTTGAGGTTTCTACCCCTACAACAGGCAATTATTAATCAAAGTATATTTTTCTAAACAACCAAGAATTAATGCAGACAGTAATCCTAGTTACACACTAAATCATACTAATCTATTTATCTATACTATCTATGAAGCTACTCATGCTTAATTTGCCATGGTATACAACAGCAGAAGATAAAATATGCAAATAAATCGACAACTTATAGGAATAAATCTGAAAATATTTTATAAGATACAAATCTAGGAACTTGTGTTTAAGGACCAGTAAAGTAGAAACCCTTAAAAAGCTAATTTGCATGATCAATCATGGTTCTTATGGTTCTTGTTAACTTATTTCAGAGAAGCATGATACTGTATCAGCTGTACAAGGAATAACAACTTTATTGTCCATGCAGAACTAAATCTCACTGTTAGAACAGCACAACTCTTTAATTCTTAATATTTTCCTAACAGCAGTTCTTGATCTATGAAAAGACAGCATAAAAAAGTTGCTAGGCAGACCACAGTGGGGGTTTGATTGTTTAAAAAGAAAGTAAGAAAGTAAGCATTAAGAGAAAAATCAGAGAGACTGATGGTCAGAAGAGAAACTGAAACATGCTGGTTTGGACAATACATTAATTACTAGGCTACAGAGCCTAAATTATCCAGCTGGCTCTAGAAATGGAGCCTGGATTCAGAAATGACCTTAAACAAAACTGGCACAGCACAGAACACTAACTCAGTCATCAACTACAGTCACAGCATACATCACAAACTTGATGTGTTTGACTATATTAATCTAAAATATATCCACAGGAAAAAAAAAGAAAACCACACTAACTTGAGGGGGCAATGATGAACTTCAGTACTGAAGGCCATTAAAGGAAAGACCAAAAGAATTTTCTTAAACAAATGAACCTCAAAATCAGCATATTCCATTTTTTCACTGCTGAGATCTTGTCTTAAAATACAAAAAACGTGACTGAAGACATGGTACAATATGGAGAGCCTAAAGTTTATCACTAACTTGTTAAACACAGAAAGGTGAAGGTGTCACTGCTGAACAATAACACTTGAAGGGTGAAAGATGTGAGCCGCAGCACAAAACAAGTCAGCATATAGGAAGAAAGAAGAAAAAAAACCAAAAAGACAAACCAATGTACTGACTCTCTTTCTTCCACCATAAGAAGCAATTAACTTTCTAAAAATAAGAGACTAACCATCTGAAGCTGCCTATGATGACACAGATGCACATATTGAATTTCACAACTGTGTCACTTTTGGTGTCCTCTTAAGGTTGAGTAGAAGAAGAGGCAATTTAGGCAGAGTTATTATCCTACAGCACAGTACACTGCAGTACATAAAACACTCTCTATGCAAGTTCTGCAAGAGTTTTAGCCAATTAGAAACTAAAACTTAGCTCAGAAATAATTTTCTAGAACTAAAATTCTAGATCTTCCCTTGAGGCAAGTCATTAAAAAAGGATGATATCTGAATCTTAATGGTAAAATGCATACTAGAATGTAAGTCATAAAAAAACCCCGCATTGAGTAGGTATGTGGAGGATTATATATTGCAGAGTGTCTCAATTCAGTAATTTTTCTTAATTTTTCACTGAGCTGGAAGATGTGGTACAAAGTATTTTTTAAAAAAATATTTCTGTAATACAGAATCTGATCTGTCTTAGGAATTTTAAACCTCTGGCAAAACTCTGACAGGGACTCCAGCAAAGCAATAATGCTACAACTCAAATGTAGCTTTAATACTTAACTGGATTATGGAAAGAGTATGTGATCATCTCTAATTTGTAATACCCCAAGGAATCAATGGAAGGAGCTATTGATGTGAACACGAGTACCCTAGACATTGCCTATAGAATCAAACAACAGGGTTTCACTTCACCCTACTGACAATTTTCCTAGCTGATTAGTTGAAAAAACCTAACTGTGTCTAGTCTTGACTGATCAGTGGATGGAGATTGAAACCACCACTCAGAGGGTTTTCCTGGAAGCTTCCAGCAACATGGCTAATACACAAGAGTTTATTTAGCAACTCAGTACAACTCCTTAAAAAGATGTTCCATGGTACTTCAAAATACTCAGCCTTCTGAGATTTAATCCGATATCCTTCTCTACTCATGCATTCTTCTATGAACCATTCTGTTTTAGCAATTAGCACCAGAGGCTGCTAATTTGGTCTCTAAATGATGTAAGTGCCAAAAAGAACAAACAAGTAAACAAATGCCATCAAGAAAGTCTGCAGCTAGAGCAAAATCCTAAAATATATTAGACTTCTGTGAACTCTGTCCTACTGCCATTCAGTGAAATTCAGTCAGGAAAAACAACTGGTGAGACAGAGTAAGAGCTGGCCTCATCAGTGAAAGACAAAGCAAGGCCAAACTCCTGATGTGCAGCACCCCAAGGTGCCAAAAATGGCACACTGCTTTTGCCTCCAAATCCATGGCAAAGAACTGAATGAACAGCAGGATAGAGAATGAGCTCCAAGTCTCTGCAGAGCTCAGCCAAGCAGCCATGGCTCATATTTAAGGCCAGGCTGCAAAAATGGGAGAAGAAAACCAGCTGGAGATATCAGACTGCAGGTGGCAGAGCCATGGCAAGACTGACAGGCCAGAACGCTGAAATCCTGAAGCAATTTCTGTAAAGGCAGCAAGGGTCATGAAATATTGCCTAAGGTGCCTGTTAACCCTTTACAGCACGCCGATCCTATGGATTCCTCCAGTTCCCTACAGTTGCAGTGTAGCCCGTAACAGAAAGAAGACTACAGGATTATAGGGTTATAATTGGTTTAACAAGATCTTTTCAGCAGTTGACAGGCAATTAAGTCTTCAGTTTAGCTCTAAAATATTTATTCAGACTTTCCAACTGCATATAAAGACATGTCTCTGACCACATCACAACTCCTGTTACAAATACTAATGACCCCTTTTTAGGACTTTTAAGTAGCTTTCACATAGGTGATGTAGAAGATCATGCATGATTATGTCAGGTTTTTCATATGAATAAAGATATTATCCAAAAAAATGTTTCAAGCAGTACGTATCTTCTCCAAGAATGCTGTAGCATGGTGTATTATTACCTGTACTCTGAAGAACAGCTTTATAAATTTTATATATTTTAACTAGTTAAGGTAATCCAATTATCTCTTTTCAGTATGCCATTTCATCAAAGATCCAGAAAGTGTTTTGATTTTAGACATAAACATGCATACATGATGACTTATCATTACATGTTTCACTAGAGAAGGTCCCCATCATGCAGAAATAGGAGTGAAAAGATACACTTCAAGGAAAATTTTGTGTTGAAAATGATCAGTTGATTAGGTACGGGGCAAAAGAAAAAATATACAGAGGTTGTCAACACTTCTGTCATGTACAGAAAGGAAAATTAAGAGTCATTTGTTATTCTCAGTTGGAGAGGTCACTAGTGTTATCTTGCACATGATGATTTGATGCACTACATATGATTAATGCTTGTTTAAAGGACACTGCCAAGGTCTCTAGGTCAGACTGTGACCTTCCATTTTTTTCAGATATCCATAAATAGAATAGTAATAATTCAGTAAATGCTTCCCTCCCTCTTTAAAATATTTTAATACACTCAGCTACTACTAAAACAAGACCAATAGTAGAAGGCAATAAAATAGCAAAAAATTAAATTCCAGCAAGGAAGCATTTGCTTCAGACTCATACTTGTTTTATACTATTTTAAATGACTGGTGCAGTTGTAACTATCACTTTCTAAGACTTTCCATTTTAACTGTACAGGTTTCCACAACCTCATGTATATGCATGGCTTGATGCTTTGGGATAAAATTGTATTTGCTTCCTCAAAGTCACTTTAATTCTTCAAAATTTTAAAGACAAAAGCAAAGTTAATGTACTTGCTTTTTTAAAAAAAGCAAAGTTCTCAGAAGTCACTGAGATGTTGCATTTTTACACGATGTGTACAAATTGTATTCTTTAATTGCGTTCTTACATGTTCATCTAGAGCTTTAGTTCTCTTAAAATCTAAGTTTAGGCATCAGAAAATACAAAGTAAAAATGTTATTTAAAAAAAAAAAAAAAGGAAGGAAGGAAGGACCAAACTCATGTGACTGCCTCACTATTCACAAACCTTTGGGAAATGAATTGTTGTCAGGATTATGCTTGGAAATCTGAAGTTTATATCAATATAATTTTCTGTGCATGGATATAGCAATAGCTAAGATGGAATGTCCAAGACCCTCTTCAAATGAGAAATAAGCATTATCACTTTTTTCCCTTTTGGAATACAAAACATTCTTAGTAGTAAAATTAGATTTGTTTTTCAAAAACTAAAGAGGACTGCAAAATTTCTTTCCAAAAGATTTCTTTCCAGCAGCCTTAAGAGGAAGAGACTCTTATACATCATCATTACATGGCACTTGCTTCATATTCAAAACTATAACTCTGTGTTTTTATTTTTCCCCTTAAGGCTGTACTTCCAAATGTTTAATAACAGACTGATTGCTATACTGTCCATGTATTATTCTGCTTTTCCACAGGGTAGCAGTGTGTTTCAGAACAAGGCCACCACTGTGGGAATATGAATGAGTACACAAAATCCCTGCAGAAAGCAGCTGTTCCCTCTTGTACATATGCAAATGGAAGAATGCTAAATAATGAGGGCAGCTTTATTTCACAAAGGCAGACAACAACAGAGCCAAAGTGGACTACAACAAAGATTTTGTAGGAAGTGGTGAAGTCTACAAAAAAGGATGAATTCCTCTTAATATTCTCAGTCGTGAGAATCATGTTTCTTACAGAAATGCTGATTCATTGCTCACAAAATTAATCCTCAAAATTATTTTTAAAACCCTAAAGACAAAGTCATCAATGCATCTTTTCAAAGACACTGAGTTTATTCAAAAAAATTATCACTTAATTAAGGCAGAAATCTGAACATTTTTTTTCTCCCCAATACCATCAGTCTTCCATATGACCTTGGACAAGTCATTGAATCTAACTCAGTTTTCTTGTCCATAAAATGGAGATAATACCTCTGCCCAGGGCTAGTGGGAAGCTAAATCCATCGTCCATAAACGTGATTTGAAATAGCAAGGTGAAAAGGCTTTATCAGTGTTACGTACTGCTGCATTTTTCATTGCTTTTAATAAGCCTAATGAAACCATGTAAATTTTGAATGACAACATTAAGCAGATTTTCAGGCTAGCTCTTGCTAGAAGTAAAAGGCATTACAGATTTCTTGAGATGACCCCGATTTGAGCTCTGACAACTAATGGCTGAGTCAGAACATTGCTATGTGAAATACTGTGAAGAGTCTTCCAGATGTCAGTTGTTCTAACAGGGGACCGTTTATTCAATACTGGAGAGCGCAGTTGCACCAGTGATAGAGGAGGAAGAAGAAATGCTTCACATCTGCTCACTGGTTAAGCAACAAGCAACACTAAAATCTTTCAAAGTTTGTCACTGGCATTCACTAGTGAAGCTTTGTACAAACTATGTTTCTTACACAAGTGCACAGACAACAATAAGAACTAATTTATCAAAGCAAAAACTTGCAAGCCACAGATTTAACGGCACAGTTCTCCAAACTAATCTGCTACAATTCCTTACTATAAAAAACTGCCATAACCCCAGCAGGATTTTGGTAATAATACACTTGCCCTGAACTCACAATCCATAAAGTCCTTTGACAATACGTCTTTTGCAACAACATTGAGTGTCACACCTCAGCCTCACCTAACTCATATGTGATTAGGGTCAACACAGCTGGTGCTCCATAAATAAAATGTTACACACATTTTTAAGAAAAAGAGAGAAACCAAGGCTGAAATTATTCAGCTAACTATTCACCTAGCGTTAATCTGAAGACAATATCCTTGTCATTGAAGGAGTCTGTGAGGAATACAAGACAAAACTTTAAAACTCAGAATCTTTTCCATTATTCTTTTCACAAACTATTCCACAAAATTACTTTGAAGAAACAAAAATAATTATATTTTTAGTGGCACTGAGTTTCCTCTTTGTCCTGATCTTTACTAGGATTGACAGGTCTGCTACTTTAGGCAGTCTACTGTCCAAACTGGGCTACAATTTTGGCCATCTTCTACCAACTTACTGCTTCTGGTGCTCAGCTATGAGACTTTTGTGCAGGATCAGGCTAAACTGCCAGACACCCCAAGCCCCCAGCCTAGCAGTTACTACCTAAAATCAGCTCTACACCACACATGCAGAAGGTCATTTCCAATGCTGTATCACACTTGTGGCATATGCCACAGAGTAAACTCAGTCTGCTTGAAGGCCTGTTTTCCTGATCAAGTATCCCAACAGACACAGGAACACCAGCTGCTGAAGAATTAAAAACTACCACAGGCTTTCTTGCCCATAAAAATGTTTTAAGAACAGCAGAAAATAACAACATGTCAAAACAAGTGTACTCCTGGACATTTCTGCAGTGCATTCTCCTAAATATTGCATGTATTTTTTCATGCATTTCTGGCCAACTTTCTAAGTCAACTAATTCAAAGTTTTCACTTTACTTGGAAATGAAACATGTGGCAGTATTGTAATGAGATGTCACAGAATCAGGTTTTCCCCTCCCTCTTGAGACAGAAGAGAATTTCTGATCCCAGAGCAGCATTGAGAACATCCAGGAACTTGTGGGACTTCCCTTGTTTTACCTGACTTTTAGCACCCATCTCTCCTCATTTCCTAATCCTCTTCTAACCTTCAAGATGGGAAAGAGCAGTAAGCTGTAATGGCAGGTTGTGAGAACAGACACAGGGCATGGGAAATGGGCTTCTAATCCAAAGGAGCTGGTCCTGGTAGTGCCATATATCAATATAGACTGACTACAGGAGGTATCACCAAGCCCAGCAGGCATATATGGGAGCACTAGAAAGATCTCCGATGTCACAGGTGAAAGAAAGTACATGAAACAAAAGTCTGAAATTCAGGAAACTAATTTCTGCCATAACTTTTATGGTTTAAATACAATTTCAAGGAAGAACTGTTGCTTCCAAACTTAAATCCAAATGGTTAGTGTGCAGCCTTTTAGCCAGAAGACATTTTCTTTTTAAACCACACCTTCAAAGCCATCAAGTCTGGAACACTCTTGTTAGAGAATGACTTGACCATTTGATTGACCACAATCACAATAGAATATCACCATCACATCACCACATCAAGAGTGGGCTGTTCAGACTCATCATCTCTCTCACCACTAATGTCAACCTGAACTACACTTTCAACAGGTATTTCCCCATAGGTAGTAAGAGAGTAGATGGAGGGTCTTCTGGATATAGCCACAGAAAAGACTAATTTCTCTCCACTCAGTTCTAGTGAGACAATCGTTTACTCCCATAATCCCATGGATTTGCCAGAGATCTCTAACAAAAATACAGTAAACTGTTTGCACAGAAGCTGGACCAAAAATGTGCTTGCAGGAAAACATGTTTCTCACCCCACATCTATTCCATCCATTCCCTTTATTGGCATAAGTACCTATCGCTAGGAAGACCCTTTCTTCTGCATCAAGTCTTACTCATGTCCAGTAACATCAATTTCCATGGTGCTTCCCATTTTTAAACTCTCATCATTTCCCCCTCTTTACTCCTCTTTCTCCATATTTTCAGTCCCAGTTTCCTGAGGTCCTACTCTATTTAATGGTCTCCTCCACTTATGAAGGACTGACCGCCCTGCACTACCCGGATCATGTTGTGCACTCTACTCATTGGCACCTCTCCACATCAGGGAAATTCTTCACCAAGTGAGCTCTTTATTCCTACACATGCCCACTCTCCTGCCACAGACCTCGTCACAGGGTGAGCATGCCACCTCCACTGGGCACAGGTCCTGTTACCAGCTAGACTCTCAGAAATAGAATCCCCAAGCCATCTGCCCAGGAGAGCTGAGGCAAAAGGGTTGCACAGGTGTCAGGGACTGTGCTGTAAGACAGGTCAGCTGCTTCAGGGGGAGCCACATCCAGCCCATAAATCAGGAATCACCTTTCCCCTGGGTTATGACATTCCAGGGAACGAGGTAAACATGAAGAGATTTGTTGGCTTTACCCTCTCCTTTCAGTGCTCTCTTTGATCAGCTTTGAGCATCTCATTAGAAGTGCGACAAAATATCCTATTACTTTTCTATTTTTAATACCTGTTTCTCCATTGTGGCCTCAGTCTTCAGTGTTATACTCTACCAAAGCAGGGTACAGTTTTCTAGTACTAAAAATTGAATAAACACTTCAGGCCTCAAAGCACACCAGCAATTAAAAAGAATCAGTTCTTCTCCCCCAGCAGAAGCCAGCATGAGAAGCATTGCATGACGACTGGAACAAAAAAAATAATCAGCAAATCAGGCCTGAGAGTCTTTCACTTCATATACCTGCTCTTATTCCAAAATCATAGATGGATTCACCTAATTTAACCATTTGGCACAAGTCTGATACTGCTTCATGGACAGCACAACTACCTATGCAGAAGCAATAAACTACTGAGTATGGTGTGGTCATCAGTTATCCTCCTGCAGTTCTGAATCAAGGTGTGGATACATCTGCACTAGCATCCAATGCCAGACAGACTCAAGCTCTACCTTCAAGAGTCGTAACTCCAAGGCTGTGCACTTACCATGCCCATGGTCTTTGGCCTCACTTCTCAGAAAGGCCACTTAGCCCAGAGGCACTGCTGCAGTGACAGCACTCCACTATTTATCATTCCAAGACTAATATTATAAGCACCCTTATAAAAGTAGCTTAGGCCCCATGCTGGATTGTACACTCCTGCCTTCTTTATTTGCAGAGTACACACTGCAACAGGACCCTATTTTTGTTTGCAACCTTTGAGCAATTGAGGAATGGCAATGGTAAAAATAAGAAGTGGTTTATGTGGCAAAGTTTGTATCAACAGATTTGGAAAGCTCCACACAGAGCAGACTCTCCTTTCAGCATATATTCTCTTGATACAGTTATCCTCAAAACCCTTGGGACCAACCCTGATACGTATTTCATAACTAAGAGGCCTTCAGACAGCTATAACCAACTTCAACATTTATTTATTCTAATATCATGTGCTGTGTTCATAGCATATATTTTATCAGCATGCCCCTATGAAACAGTCCACCGCACAAAAGCAGGGCTGAAATACAGAGCAAAAGCCATTGCAATAAATGTAATTAGTACTGTAGCAATACCATATGTACTAAATGTACTTCACTATGAAAGCTTACACTGATCACTGCAACATAAAAATGTCCATTAAAATAACATTAATTGTATTTATTAGTACTATGTTTCAGAAGATGTTAACCACAGTGTTGCCTATGCTCCGTCAACAAAAGATAAGGATGTATCCAATTTTACAGAAATTCTTACCATTCAGCACTGTCCAAATCAAAGGAGGAAGTTTAAAAATAAAATTTCAGTCCATTTAAGATGAATTCACTGATAGTAGCCAACATACCCTCCAAATGTAACACCAGGTAAGTTTGCTGCACGCAAATCATTACTGTCTTTTTCCTCTACTTTCTCCCAAGACAAGTAATCTTTGATTGCCAAGTTAATAAAAAAAACCCCAGCATTTTCGTTACTTAATATTTGGTGTTAAATTCAGATCAATATGGACTAAGGCATAAACTTTCAGTTGAAAATACAGGACGGACAGCCATAGCTGCAGTTCTCAAATGTACACACCTAACTGAACTGTTTATTTGCAAGATGACAGATAATGACACAACTATTTTCCTAGCAAATTGAGGGACACATTGCCAATATTTCCTAATGAAACCTTCACTAAATTCATTTAAGTCTTGAAAAATCTGTCCTGTGTTAAAGTACATTTGGATTAAATATGAGGTCAATATATAATTTCCTATGGGTTTTGGAATCATAAATATAAAGCTTCATCCAGCAGTCTGTTTTAGGTGGTATGTATACAGTTCTTTCATTCCAGGAACCTGCAGAAGACTGCAGAACCTGAAAAACTTCGCTATTACTTTTAAAAGGTGAATAATCACACTAAGCATGACAAGATGATTACAGTGCTAACCATGGAATCTGATTTATCTTTTAAAAGATCAGTTTAAATCATCAGAAGTTGCATTTGGTTTTATTGGAGATTCATCATATTGAAAGCTTTTTGAAGAAAACAACAAAAATAGTTTTGTTTTAATGTTAAGAAGGGTCAGACTAATAGACATAAATTATTTTAGTGCCTCAATGCACCAAACACCTGTGCACAGCTTTCAATGAAGTGGCTGAATTATAGACAGTTTTAGTTTTGAAAAAGCAAAGCAATTTAATATAAAGATGTAGATGACTTGTCAGACGTACTTAGCACAATGAAATTTGTGCTTGTGAGAATACAGAGATGTTAGCATCAGCCAGAAGGCTGGCCCAAACTGTAGATTCCTAAACATCATCCCAGCAGTTCCCAGCATCTTCCCAATATACCGATACTTCATCCAAGTGCACCATAGAGTTTTGGCAAAGGAGTACATTTCTAGCCTGATGTATTAACAGCATCGATTATGCTGTGATCCTATGACACTGTTCAAAGAGGACTTGGGATAACGTGTATTTATTTGTGGAATGAACCAGAATACCTGACAAGCAGAGGAAAAAGATAAATTTAATTTAATCTTAAGTAATTACAAATCTAACTATTAATCTCCAATTAGTAATTCAGTATTATCTCATCAGCAAGTGAAAAACTTCCATTAGCATCAGCAGATGTTAAGACTGGGCAAGGATAGAACATTTTCCTTAAGTCAACGTCATTCTCTGACTTAGGTGGATTTTATGGGGGGTTTTTCCCCCTCTTCTCCAAAGGACATGACAGGAAAACAAGACACAGCTTTTGCATTGTGGCTTTACAGACTCAGCCATATGTTGAAATTGCTGTACTTTTGAATTGCTTTTCCTCTCTCAGACATTTTTATGTTTATGTCCCAGACTTTATGTATTTGTGAGGATATTGCCTCTGGAACCTCTAACAATCCCGACTCTTTAAACGATCTCTGACTCCATTGCCTTAATTATATATACTGAAGTATACTAATCAAACATGGAATGGAAGTCTATCAGGGAAGCAGAATTTAACCACCAATTCCCTGTAAACTACAAGGGGCCTTGTTTCAGTAACCTCAAATGCAGTCAGTACATACTTTTGTTCTTTCAACAATCAGCTTATCTGACTAGAAGAAACAGAATGCACGGAAACTGT
>JACBWW010000012.1:6093250-6205129 GCA_020086605.1 Lanius collurio
CTACTTTCGGTATAGTCTATATACCAGCCTTTAAATTGCACCACCACCTTTTTCATTAAAAAAAAAAAAAAAAGAAAAGAAAAAAACACTTCAAATGAGCCAGGAAGGGGAAACTCGCAGTTTTGGTGTCTGTATCATCAGTTTAATGCACTTCTGTAACTCCTGAGGAGGGGGAGGTGGTGTTGGGGTCCTAAACCTAAATGATTTTTCTGATATTGAAAAATCAGAGCAGGATATGCTATTTTTAAACAGTTAAAGGAACAACAACATTTTCATATTAAAATAATATTATTAAAACAATATTATTAAAACTAAGACATTATACAAAACTACAAACACCTCTTGTACTTCAGAAGGCAGCATCAGTCTAAACCCAACCGAAGAGTCTTTTTACCATTTACAATAACACTCAAGGCCATGGAAGTTGTATACACATTAGGATGACATCTCTTAATAAATGATGTGGTTCTGAGGACAGCAGGAAAAAAGTTTACCTTATGTCCCCTTAATATCCATTTCAAATTGTCAAAAACTTCAGAAAGCTGGAACGTGTGAGACGTAACGAAGAGATCTTACCATGTAAGCAGGAGCTAGAAAACGCAGAACTAGTACTGGCTCATAATCAGACTCCTTTCACAACCTTGGGCAAGCCGAAGCTACTTTGCCTCCACTGTTCCTCTTCATAACAAAGAAATAGTATTCACATCTTTCTAGAAGTGCTGTGAAATGTTGCTGGTTACATTATGCTCGTCTTCAAAAAAAGTATTTACAGGGAAAAACATTCCATTTTCAGGCCTGCTGTGCCACTGTTTTTCTGCTGCCGCACCCACACACTTTTTCAAAGTAATGTAAGCAGTTGGAGGGACGGAGAAAGAAGAGGCAGAAGGAAGGTCCCAGCAAGTGTAAGACTGGAAAAATCACATATATACTGATTCACTCATTTCAGAAAACTACACACTTCTGTGACTGATATAACACACCTCAAACTGACAGAGGAAAAGTGAGGAAAACATCATGAAAGAGTATCCTTATGGTAAACAGTAAGATGACTGATTATCCAAATGAAAACCATTTTTTTATTCTAATAATGTTGCCTTCCTCTTTCTTCCTTTTTAAATATAAAATCATGTCAGGTGAAAATGCTGTTTTATAACATATACTAATAGCTCATCGAAAATTAAGGGAGTTCCACCAACCCAAGTCAAAATTTTCTCAGTTTGGACACACACTTTTTCAACTCTCACTGTCACTCAAACAGCAGTGGAGCAACAGTAAAAATTAAGTTATTTTAGATTAAGGACTTAACTTTTGATACTCTACATCTTTCCCATGTGTATCCTGAACATGTGTATCCTGACATGGTGAACAAGTAGCACATCAAAAGAATGTTGACTATTAAAGGCTGAATATAGTAACATGGAAATAATAATAAGGAAGTGGCATTGCACAAAGTAATACTGTTGTATTCCTAACCACTTGGGTGTTTTCTTAGTTGACAGTTATATTTCTAGTAAAGGAAGAAGAGATTTCTGTGGACTTCAACAGCCACAACAGATTTAATTCCACTTCCTGTTACACACCTTCTGCACAACCTAGGTCCTCCACCAGTATAATTGCACATCTGTTTCCAACTTGTTCTCCCACTTTTTGGTCTTATCCTGATTAGGTTTTCTGAAGTGTGAAATTATTCAAATTCATACATACAGCACAGGATTCTAAAACCGCCTTGATCCAATGAAATTAAGGTGACACATGGAAAACACATTACCTCATTTACTGGCACTTAGCCAATTTTCATTCAGCTTCAGTTTGTCCATAAACTGAACTCCCAGAAGCAGCCAATCAATCTATGATTACCAACAAAACTCTCTCAAAATAAAAATCTAGTCATGATAAGGTTCATTTCTATATTGTTTCCCACAAAAGTGTTTGCATCTATAAAATGCTAATGCACTCTCAGATTTCCTCACATATACTTGAAATACTCTAAAAATAACATACCTTGACAATAAATTCCCAAAAACACCTGACAAAATGGTGCCAGAGATCACTATACAGAAAGTGAGACAAGCACAAAGGGACAAGGTCCTTGAATCAACTTTTCATGAATTATACCATTACGTGTCTTATATCACTACCAAAAGCCCATTTCTGTGCAAGAACAGAGGTATAATGAACAAAAAAAATTACTAATTGCTGTTCTATTTATTCTAATTTCATTAGCATCATTTTATTCAACAGTACATAGACTATAAAACATACTGACAAAAGAATTTACCTCTGGATACGCAACAGAAATACAACACACAAGGATAACTTGGTTCAAAATATTTACAAATCACCAGTATATTACTTAGAGCAATCAAACAGAGGAAGAAACTAACATGAAAAAACCATCAGAGCTAGACAATTGACTCTCAGTCACAAAGAATTCATTAATAATTCCACAAGGATCATCAATGTAATTATCAAACCAAAAGGACAAATTATGGCCACATCTATACAATAGTAGGAGCCAGAATAGGTAGTTATGATGTAACCACACTTTTCCTTACAATTATGTTACCTTACAATAGCACTGTTCTCATTGTTAAAAGGCAAGGGGAACCCAAACAACAACCTAAACCACTCCACTTCCAAATGACGCAATTTTTTTCTCAGTTTTAAGGTGACTTTCATCCATTTAAGCCTGTTTAGTTTCATATGCATGACTTTCAGGTTTTTAAACATTTTGACTCAACAGACCTGCTTTTTGTACAGTATTTTTACCTTCTTGGTTTCTATTTGTAAATTGTATTCGTTAAAGGCTATTTTTAATTTAAATATTGAATCATCTCTAACGGCAAATAGGGTGAAAAAAATTTCTATCTGACATTCCTAATGACAGAACGTGGGAAAGGAGAAGTCAGTTGAAAAAAATACTGACCTAGAGATTTAATAAAAGCTCAGACACTCAAGGCCCTTTCCAAAATAAAGCAAGCAGCTATTTGGTATCAACACTATGTTATGAATCGCTGCACCTCATTATCAATCCTTGAAAAGGAAAACAAACCTCCCTCAAAACGTCTGCTTCCGAAGGACAAAGGCAATTAACAGGGGCAGGTGAAAAAAAAACCAAAAAAACCCCAATGACAGTGTATTAGAGTGCCAGGGGAATTTAAAGATGCCATATGCATTAGATTGTATTTCCTAAATTAAGGCTTAAAGGCAACAAGAGCTACAGATTCCCCAGACCTGTTCAAAGTTGAATTTATCCCAGGTTGAAAACATCCTGGAAGCACAACAAAGCTGGATTAATTTCTCTTCTCAACATACACATTTGTAAAGGTAGAAACCCTTGTAAACTCCATCTTAAAAAAGGTAATGAAATGTTGCTAATATAAACATGGTAGTGTCTTAGTTATGGCAGTCTACCCAAAAATAGACATAGTCATGCTGCCTTCAGCCTTCATACTATTCAGTGTTCTGCACATCTTAAAATACTCCTTTTTTCTACCCCTCTGAAGCTACAAAAACAAAAATTAACACCAATAATTAAATAAAATATTCTTTATATATATTATGGCTATGTTCATGCACAAGTCAGTCACCCAATATCTCAATGACTGTTAATGAAACTGAAAGCCTAATTAGCAAGATGAGGGGAATAACCCCAGCATTCTGGCCCACCTCCAGTATGAATAATTGCTTCTACCTATGCAAAATCCCCCCTGTCATTTCAATTAGGTAAAATATTCCTCACATCCTGCTCTTAAATTGCTGGGTATTGTTTATAGTCCCACTGTAAGAGCTGCTGCCTTCTACCCTGGGTACAGCTGCATTTTGATAGCAATAATGTGGCAGCTCCTACTCTTAGCTACTTCATTCAAAAATCCTAGTTTTGCAAAAGGCCGTCGGCTATCAGAAAAAGAACCAACCAAAAAAAAAATTAAAAAAAATAAAAAAAAAAACCACCACCAATTTATTGTGCATATATTAATGACAGAACTATAAAGTCTGTGTAGAACACACACAACACATTAAGAGGTATTAAGGTATAAAAATAAGTCAATCAGGCATAAGCATCTCTTTGGCAACTCAGCAGCATAACAAGCAGCCATCTTAGCACACTATCACAACTTTAAATGTCTCAGAAAGCCAAAGCTAATATCTCTCACAAATGACTGTGAAATGCTACCAGTACATTAAAATATCCTTCTAAAAGCTCATATACATACACATCAAATTTAACAAGGAAGAGAATGAAGTCAGTCATCAACCATCCCTTCCAGGGCCTCCAAAACCACAGTTGCACAGAGGTACAACTACACTTTGCTTTCTGCTCAGCAGTGTGCACACCCTGAATATCTGCTCCCCAAAACAGTCACCAATTCACCCCGACGCTTTCATTTTGCCTCACTCCATATTCTCCAAAATTCTCTAAAAATTCAAAAATTTGGATTATGATTAATTTTAAATTCTTCATCTGACAAAAAAAAAAAAAAAGGATTGAAAAAGGATTTAGAAGTTTTGTAGGTTTAATTAATGTTGATTTAAAGAGGGACATTTGGGGCTTATTATTGCTTCACCATATCAGAGTGTTTTCTTGCTCTCCTCTTTTGGGTCTGAACTGCCACTGAAATGGTTATTAATAAGTAAACTCGAGAATGCTTACATTAGCCCATGGTCCTTTTATTGTTCTCCTTTATACTGCCCTATCCCTTAAAAGATACAGTTTTAATTGACTATAAAATCCACTTAGAAAGGTACTCACTGGCTTGAGCTATGAAATTTAAAAGGTATGTTTTATTTAGGAAAATATGCAAGCAAATAACTGCAGATATTCACATTAACACTAACTGTGCTTACTATTTCACAAAACATTTCAGTAACATCAACGATTTATTGCTATTTATTGTTGTGGCAGTACGGAAACTTCCACAATAAAATAAAGACCAGGCGTGAAAAGAGCTGTAAAACCATAAAAAAAAAAGTTTGCTTTTTTCTTGTCCTGGCCTCCTAGGACTGTAAATCTTAGGCTTTCTTTTTCCTAAATTGTCTTCTTTCAAGGATTACCAGTGTAATAAATACCTTTGCCTTCTACTGACTAGACACATTTTCTCCTGTAGACTCACTTCCTGTGGGAAACGTTACATCCAAAATTACACACACAGTATTAGAATTGCGATCGCTGCTGCAATTCTGTTCGTGTATTAAAAAAGCACTAAGAATAGAGCAGCTTTCAGTTTATCATTATCTTCTGTAAAAGGAATATCACTCTTGCATGGGAAATAGCAATACACATAAAAAATTATTTCAAAATACAGTAGAAAATAATTTCCATTAAGTACACCTGCTGGGGAAAAAGCTGCACACACCAATGATTAAGTGTAAATGTGCATCTGTCCTTTAAATATGCATAGCAGTAATAGCTTAAATGCAGTTCAAATCATGGCCAGTCTTGCTGCATATACAAATCTGCACCAGGCAGTGCTAAATTAAAAAGCACCTCTGATAAGTTCACAAAAGATAAAGAAAAAATTGGTTGTAAACTCCTCTGCATTGCAAAGATCTCTTTTGTCTGTCAATCAACAGAAAAGTATTATTCCACCATCACAAAAGGCAAACCTTTGGAGTCAGTATAGGTCTGTGTGTTGTGCAAATGTGCAGTTGCTAAGAAGCAAATATGCTTCTCCTCTAATCAAATAGCCCAGCTCAGCAATGCTGCTGGCTTGGGGCAAGAAGCAAATTCCACCAGCCACAAACTTAGAAACAGTCTTGAATTATTTGTTGCTGACCGCTGGCTGAACCCTGTCCTGATGAGCACCATCACCATTAGCCACTTCTCAGTGTATTCCATCAACCAATGGCAATAGCAGCATGCTACAGCTCAGGCTGCAAGGAATTGATCAAACAGGGTAATGAGACTATTTCTTCATGGAGGTTATTTTAAATGAATATAAATATTTTCTTTCTACATAATTTGCCACAAAAGGTCACTGAACTCCCTGCGATTCTAAAGAAAAATGCTGTGGTATCCCCTTTATATATTTGAGTTAGGATATAGCCAACAAACAATTCTGGGCATTTTTGATGATCGTGTAAATCTTAATGAGGTGGCATCCCAGACAATTGATTAGCAGCAACGTTCTATCTTCACATTTAGTTACGAACAAAAAGAAGATTTGATGCTATTTTCGAAAATCATGATATACCCATGCCCTTAAAATCTTTCATGAGAGAATATATTCTGTGAGACCAAAGACTTACACTTTTGCTATTAACAATAGATCATGCATATTTAGCTATGCTTGCCTTACTCTGATATTATAGCCCCTTCTTTCAACTGAACTAATATGTTAAAAATACCCACTTTGTGTCTGAGTTGAGTTACTGATGAGACCTGCATTCAGACTCTTTCTGCCGTAGTTGTTTTCTTTAAAAAACTCCTATAAAGAGACACCAAGAGATACTTGAAATTTAATTCAAAGCAACTGCTGCAAAAATCCCATCAAGGCCCTCCTTGTCCCACACAAGATGTTTAATACTATCATTTCCAGTACTGGACAATTTCTGCAATGCTGGGAAAACATGTAAATATTGATTTAAATACCAGTCTAATAGCATTTTATTAACAAATGCATTACAATAGGATAGTACTAAGACTATGATAAAGAAATAGTGCTTATTATTTTCTACTTTTAGGGATAATAATATAAATATATTTAAATAGCCAACCAAACACTGTTGTTCATGCTTGAGAATTTCCAAGGTTACCTTGAATAATTTCAAGTAAATACTTTCAACACAAAAGAAAATTTATATTTACACCCAGGGATGAGTATAATTCATCCATTTGAGACAGCACTTGAAAATGCAAGTTAAAATAAAAATCTAAAAAAATATATAAAGGAATTTAATTGGTTCACCTTGTCCTGATTAATATGAGTTCACTTACATAACAACAGAACAGGCTTTGCATATTTTTTTAAATTCACATACAATACTCAATTTATTTTTTTTTTAAACATCACAGAATAAAAATGTGTTATCAGAAATTCTGTTCCTCTTATGTGGTTGGGATCCTCATCTCCTCAAGCTTTTTTCTCCTCTAACTGAATGTCGTTGACCAGTAGAGGAAACAATTTTTTTTAAAAAATAAACTAGTAAGAATATTAATAATAATTACAAAAATAGTTTAGATCAACAGGATTTTCCTCCCACTTCCCATCCCTATTAAAATACTATTTCCAGAACATTCCTTTCTAACTCTTTATCAATACCATCATTATATGTTGTATGGCAGTGAACTGCATCTAAGGCTTGAAGAGAATAAAGCAACTCAGATGTGTTTGTTCTATTGAGCCACCATTGCTACATTTTTAAATCTTTTTTTTTTAAGAAAAGTTGACAGCAAAAATAAAACTGTAGTCCTGTGAGAAAATAAGTAGAGCTTTGTTGGTTGTTTATACCAAAACATAAAGCTTGTTATGTCTCTTACACAGACTTTACCAATTCTTATCGTTCATTCATAATGTTTTTCAAAAGTCAGTTTCCAAAAATAAAAAGGAAAAAATTCTACATTGATGTTGAAGATGTTTAAAAATCTGTGAGAGGACATGAAGCAAGGACTATTCAAAACATACAAAATCCTGAGAAACTATTTTCAACACAGATTAAAGAAACCAATTTATACATAAATCCTATGTTTTCCTCAAAGCAATGTTAATATCTTAAGTCTTAAATTCCATTTAAAAACAAAAACGTGCTCCCTTACAAAACCAATATAAAACAACACTCATTTGGGGGTAGGAAGAAATCAGCACCTACTCGCAAAAGACTTCTCAACAACGGACTAACATTTGACAAAAATCAGTGGAAACAGCAAAGAAGCCAATACAACTTCCAGTGCCAAGGAGCCAGATGGCACTGCTGGAAAAATTATATCTACAGACTGGCAGCTTGATCCCATGATTATTGCCCAAGGGAGGAGGAAGAGGAAAACAAGAGGTATTTCAGTGTGATGGAGTAAATCAATTATCACCAGCTCACTTTGGCATTTTCACATTA
This sequence comes from Lanius collurio, assembly GCA_020086605.1. Lineage (NCBI taxonomy): Eukaryota > Metazoa > Chordata > Aves > Passeriformes > Laniidae > Lanius > Lanius collurio. The sequence goes on from JACBWW010000012.1 coordinate 6,101,300, forward strand.
TTTTTATACCACATTCTAAATATCATTCAAGTGAAAGAGAGCACTGAAGATTACAGCAATCTGAGGCAAAAAAATAGGTGTGCCGTACATTAAAAAAGCTATATGTACTTAAATGTACCTCTGTCAACTGCATTACACAGTCCATATTTCCATATGAAATTTGCAGATATATTGTCATTAACAAGTAAAAACAAAGTTTCTGTTTTGCTGGTTTTACTTTTGACCTGAAATTCCAAACGTTATCTACAAAGATTACAGACAAAAACATCTCTGCACTTCCCAATACAACTACATTCTTTAGTGTATTTTCAACTCTTAACATGCAGTTATGCTGCACACACAATTACCAAGTAACCATTTTGCTAAAATATTTCAAAAGTCTTCGATCAAACAGGTTTGTGCTAGTCCCACCAATTATTTTTCTGATAAAATACAGTATTAAAGCTAGCTTCTGAAGAAGCTGTTAGAAAAAAAATCAGTCGATTCCTACTATAAGGAAAGCCAATCTAGAAAATAAAAGACAAGTTTTTCCCCCACTACCTTCCTATGCATATATACTCAAATTACTAAACACAGAATAGACAGAATTATAAGAATGTGTTAGACTCTGTGTGAAAACAGGCAAGGTTAATATTTTTTTTAATTGGAAGCCAATGACAAGACTTGCCTTAACTTCTTCTCCAAGAATCTTTAATAATAAGGCACATTTCCTGTACCCATCCTGCAAAAGAACACATCCCATCACCTACCAAAAAGACTTGGACCACCTTCACTTCACTTGTCTCCAACCCATTTTCATCTTATTGCACAGCCACGTACACAGCCTAAACATCCTTCTGCTTCCATTCACATTATTCCAACACTAATCCTTTTCCCTGACCTCTTCAAAGTAAAGCAGTGATGCATAAGCACAGATATTTGAAGCACATAATAAACTAATTGCACCTTTGAATATGTATTGTGAGTATTTATACCTCACCCATGTGCAAGCTGTGAAAGCCCCATCCCTGGCGTGTTCGGGGATGGGGCTTTAAGGCAAAATGGGGCTTTAAGGAGAAATGGGGCTTTAAGAACCTGGTCTAATGGAAGATGTTCCTGCCCATGGCAGGGAAGTTAGATGATTTTTAAGGTCCCTTTCATCCCAAACCATTCTATGATTCTGTGATGCGGAGAAATGCAAAATTCGGCTGTTGAGTAACAAGCAAAAGTTGTTTTATACGAAGAACAGGAAATCTCTGAAAAGGTATTATCAGGCCCTGATGTAGCTTGCATTAAGGAACACACGTCCAGGTAGGCAGAGTAAATATACTGAAGGACAGGAAAATCTCATTTAGAGCAGAAGAGGTTTTCCTCCACTATGCAGTGTAGGTTCATTCATAATTCCTTGCCCAAAAGGGGCTCAGAACTATTTCTGACTACCAGCAGTAGAGAAGACAAGACCAGGATACCCACAGGATGTTACTCGTCATTATAGTGATAGTGGTGAATAGGCTGCAACATCTTCTTGAGAAGGCCAGTAATGAACTTGTCCATTCAGTAGAATCCATAAAAATTTCATCTACTATGCGGGAGGATTTTTTGCAAAACAATTCAATAAACCTTTTCATGAGATAGTTTTTACTTTTCCCCTCAAATTTAATCTCAAAATTCAAAAATATTAATCCACTATAACCTTGCTTTTATTTGAAAGGAAACAAACCCAAATCCACTAAAATTAATTCCTGGACTGCATGATGCCAGATAGAAAACAGACCTGTTTTGTTCTTGCTTAAGATCTACAGATTCACTTTGCACCTCTACAGAAAGTACTAATCAGTTAATACATAAAAACAGGAACACTGGAATTTCTGTTCATTAGGACTGATACATACATAATAAATTAAATATGGGCACAAATTCTTAATCACCAATTCAGAGAAAGAAATGCCTATGCCAAACTTAGCTTGTGCTTACACTGCAAGGCCATACTTTTTTTCCCAGTAGGTTTCTATATCCAGGGACCTCTAAAGCCTCATCCTTGAGACAAAATATGAATTATCACACAGAGCACTGTTTTAAATAATTCTGATCTAGTCCAAAACAAAGAAAACACTATGGATATGTAGAGCTCTTTCTCCCCAAGAAGTCTGTGACTACTACCTAGTATATGTTGAAGACAGACCCATTTTTCTGTCACACATGGTAGATTTCAGGCAGGAAAAGATGCCTCTTGCCTTGAATGCCAAGCAGCATCAATCTGTCGGACTTGCTCTCCTCTAGCACCACAAGGATGCACCTCAAGGTGCCACTGGAGTAGTGTGAAGCCATGCTATCATCTACAAATGATGTATCTTTCTGGTTCTAGGAATAAGGGAGTAAGGAGCAGAATGGAAGCTGCCTTGCCACTACTGCTTGGCAGGAAGAAGGAGGAATTACAGGGAAATCAGAAGGTAGAAATTCACTCAGTCAAGATAAAGCCCCAATAAGGTCCTAAAATCATAATTAACTGCCCCCAAAACATACTTGAAAAGCTTATCACATATCCAAGAGGCAGAAGGAAAACCGCTCCTCTTCCTTTTTATGTCAGCTATCTGTAATGTGTAAGAACCAAACCAGAAGAACATTAGGCCAACAAGCAATATAATGTAAATAGAAAAATCCATTCATTTCAACTTTCTGGGCTTTGTTTTTAACCATAATAATGTTACATATCTTGAATAAAATTATGATCTAATATGAAAAAGAAATGGGTTAAGCAGGTAATTATTTAGTTTTTATTGTGGATATTGTCCTATGTAGTGGTGGAGTATACATGGCTGTTTTGTTATTGCTCAGTCATTGAAGCAACATAGAGGAAATAAAATGAGCAACAAACCATGTCATCTCTCCCATGGGAGAAAGGTAAATGTTAAAAGAACACAGGGGTTTATTGTTTGATAGGAAGTTTTTCATCATGATAATTAGAAGTTCAAACATTTTAGTATCATCAATTTGTACACACTGTTAACCTACACAATGACATTTTTAACTTTATTGTTGACTATATTAGGGCCAAAATTTCACTTAAAATTTCTGCTTCCTATCAGAAATTACTCCCTTATGTTTTGTACAAATGGTTTAAATCAAATTTAACCAGATTAGCTTTGCATATTTCAGATGCACTTTTTTTTTTAAACTTCTTGCTTCTTTATCCAAGCCATTGCTGCTGTAGGCACTGCTATGGATCCTACAAACAAACCAGCAAGCAACCAAGCAGTTCAGTCATTTGTTCTTTTCATAACGTTTCAAAAGCAGCTACATGTGGAAAGTTATGAAGATTCTATTCAGTCTTCAAAAATATTCATTACATAAGGAAAAAATAGGAAATACACAATTGCCATGTCTTTTATGGACAAAAGAGAGTCAAATGTCAACAGCTTGACAGAGTTTAGGGTATGTAATCTCTCCTAGCAGAGTGCAGCATTGGGACAAGCTGTCCAAGGGATAGTGCAATTGCACCAGTAGAGATTTTTAGGCAAGATGAGGGAGGTGCCAACCAAGACACATCTCAGACAGACCATGGGTGACACACTGATTTCACTCTTAAGGCCTCTCTTACTCAACAAGGAGTTGATCTTCTTTACAGCTTTTGACAATTTCAACAAAGTTAGCACCCTCTTCTCAGGTGTTCAACAGATTTGCATCCGGGAATTTATGCTCATATGGTTGGTCCCCACAAGCACCAATATCCTTATAAACAGACTCTTTTATAAAATGCTTCATATTTTAAGTTCCTTCTCAGCATGTTTTACTTTTCACTGTGTTCCATCAGCTTGTAAAAGATTGTATTCTGGGTGACATCTAAACTGCCCATAAATGACTCAGCCTAAATTTGTAGTGATGCATCCTTCTCACAACCTCAGTGTACCACATCAGGAATTTTAGACTTCAGTCTTCCTCCTTAAGACTGTATTTCTAATTACAATTTTTTAGAATTTTGAAAGCAACATTTCTGACCATATTACCTTCTCAGCCAGAAATGCAGAATCATAATCCCCTTCTCAATTCTAGCACAAGAACTAGCATCACCTCAAAATAAAGCTAGCATGCCAAAGTCCAGTCTTTATGCATTTTCCAGATGATGGGCTAATGCCCTCCTGCCAGTTCCTAGTAAGAGCATAGAGCAGAGGCCACTTTTCCTCACCAAAGATCAGGTGTCCAAGTAAACCCAGATCTTGCTTCCCCTCAATTATGACCTGTAAAACTCAATCTTGAATATTAAAAGAGATATAAGAACTAATAAAATATCTGGTTTTCTGCCATCAATGAGACCTACCCATGAGAAAAACAAGACAAAAAAAGAAGTTTCTATCTCCTTTGAATGGCTGTCATGCACTTAAGTTTGTATCTCTCGCCCCAATACTGAAAGCAAGCAACAAATCACCTACAACAACTCAGGTAAACTTCCAATGCTGCCATCCCCAAGACAACCAAACATCCTCTCCATATACATGATTATGTTACTGAAAAGTGGTATACCAGCACAAGACTGGAGGGATAAGAAGGGCAAAAGGAGAAAGGACAGAAATTCCTAGTCGCATTTTCCATTCTCCAGCCTTTGATATCTTAGTTGCTAGCAGTGCTTAACTGCCTCTATGAGGAACACAGTTTTTGCTTTAATATAGTGCCTCAAAAATACACTCAGTAGGAATGTAGTTGAAAAAAGTGGGAAAACACTTGTGTGTATGCACAAAGACAAAACCTTACACTGAACTCTATCCCCCCTTCTTCAGAGACAGTATTCAAACAACTATGTCTAACAAATAGGAAAAATAAGGGGGGAAAAAAGCTTAATCAGTATTTGGATTTGAGACTAAAAATGTAAAAAGAAGCAGGACGCAAAATTCAGCCATGCAATTTTTCATTCTCACTTGATCAATCAAACTGCAAAATGTGATGCTCACATTAAGTAAATACTACAGCTCATGTAAAATAGTTGACTCCAGCCTGCAAAGACTTGTACAGAACTGTTCCAAAGCAACTATATGAAAACAAATAACTGAAGCCTGTTGCTTCATCCAAAAGTTATAGCAAGAAAATCATGTAGCAGGAGCAATAAATTTTGCTCATTTTCAAGACTGCACTTTGATTACAAACAGTTAAAGCACAATCCTTTCTTTTACTCTGTTTCCTCAAAGTTCTTCAAGTTTTGCTTTCTCCAGCCCTACATTCCTCCACTTCAACTATGGGGAAATTTAGTAAGAGATTTTCAGACTATTTAAAAATTTTCTACTAAAAAGCATATTTTACTCATAAACTATAGCTAAATAAGAAATCTGAAGAGCATACAAGTCCTCAGACACATTTTTAGTACTTCTTTCATCCTTACATTCTGAAGGCAACATTTCTAGACCTTCCATAGAAATGGCAATGATCTAAATTATTTCATCACACCATTCACTGTGATCTTTTGGATCCAGTAATTATCCAATTACATACTCCCTGCAGAGCCAAACACACGTCTTCTTCAGAGGTCCACTTACAAAGTCAGAAAGTCTGGTCCTTTAATACTAGTGATATTTCTTACTACAGAATCAATTTACCATATCATAAACAAAAAAAAAAACCTGTTTAAAAAAATCCCTATATATCATAAAAGAAGATTACAGTGTTATTAAACAGGAAAGCTTAAGCCTGCCATTGAACCTGTACTTAATACTATCCTAGGAAACTTGAAAATTAAATGAAAAATAATAACTTTTTTCCCATTTACTTCTCAACCAAAAGTAAGTTTGTTTCCAACTTGAAAGAAAATCTTGCTATTTCAATTTTTAAGTATTTTGGTATGCTTTGGTTTTTAACTAATCAAGACATATGTATTCCCTGCTACATACATTCTTCAATACACAGACGGAAGGGGAGTAAGAAATTACAAAACATAACATTGTTATACAATGTACTATACAAAAACCTGTCATTTAAGTTGCAAGAAACCTAGTCATCAATAAGTGAAAAAATACCTCGCTCAAAAATCAATTATGTTGAGTCTTTTGTATAGAGAAGTAGTACACCTTTCAGGCAACTGGTATTAATGAGCAGACATGGCTATAGAATCTCCATCTGTTTTTCTGACAAAGCTGTGACTACTCCAGTCTCTCATTGAAATTCCATTAATCTGGTGCACCAAGGACCAATGCGAAAATCAAAACTCCATCTAACCCTTTATCAGCTCACAATAACCTACAAGTGAACTCTGCCTGTTAGCATACAGCAAGTTATGATTTTGCTATCAATCAGGCTGTTAGCCAATAAAAAAAAAAAATCAAGTTAAGACCAGAGTGCCTGGCTGTGCTGTTTTGTTTGGTCTGTCTTGTTTTTCAGTTTGTTATTTTATTTGGGGGTTTTGCTGTGTTTTATCCCTCTTTCAATTTCTGTAGGGTGTCTGGACATGTAAGCCCATGCATCATTCTCTTTCGTTGTGATTTAATTGCTGCCAGCAATCAAGTCAAAGCATCACTGAAGTGTGCTTGAATTTCATTAGATGATATAACTTATGCTACTTTCCTACAGTACCTAATAAACCATAAAGAAACCAAAACACATATGGCTTGAGGGAATAACTGGAAAATTAGGTGGCCATTTGGGAACTGAGTGAACTTTTGAACCAGAGGAACAGAGAAAAAGAAATATTAAAAGGAAAGACAGACTTAGAATGCACACAGAGACGTGGGGGTTTGACCTTTTCAGTACCTAGAAAATTACATTAGCATTATGAAAAATACATATCATGTTTAGAGTTTATAATCCATCAAAGTTTAGATACTTTGTTAGTGCCTACCATAAGGTAAAAGTCAAAAGGACAACATAACAATCAGATTTGACAAAAGGCCTTTAGGTGACCTGTGCTAATTTAGTTATCCCATACTTATTGTTAAATGGATTATCTCTCTTGTAATTAATACACCATTAGACAAAGGTCACACAAAAACTCCAGGATTTTACAATGACTGTAACGTACACATAATACTCTAATTCTTTATCTGTTACCAAGCGTGTGCCTTCACAAATTATGTTTTGACAGTAATGCCACAAAGTCAAATTGCGACACTTTCAGAAGTCATACAAACCTTGCAGCCTAACTCAAGTATATAAAGAGAAATGCCTTGGGGTTTTTTAGCAGAAAATATATGCAGAAGGTTTTACATAATAATAGGAATGGACTCAAACATAAATAAAAATCACCTCAATTTGGTTACCTACAGATAGGGCCCTCTGTTAATGCTGGGAGCCTTGATCCAACACAAATCAGGTTTTAGATCTGTACAGAGCCCTGCTGAACTGAACTGGTAATTATATAAGATCAAACATCTACCTTACAGACCCAGTTTCTTGAGTAGGATTTAAATATTGAAAATTAACAGACTGCTAAAAAACTAAAATACAGTATTATGCTTCAACAAACTCATTTATGCCAATTAGAAGTGAAACAAATGGCACCTCTGGGGATCAATCCACCTCTTATAAGATTTTCCCAACATACATTTTCATACACAGGCTAGGTGGCTAGACTGGATGATGAATTAGATACGTTAAAATCAAAATAGTCTTAGAATGACACATTGGACATTCAAAGAGAAACAGAGGAACACTGTTTACTCCAATAAATTACATATTTACAGATCAGAATTTACCACTTTGTCTCAAATTTTCCTCGTGCTAGACTCCCACCAGGTAATTAAAGAGGATTTATCACAAAATACAGAAAGACCAGCTCAGTAAAAATACCTTAAATATAAAAGAATCACATTCTCTATATTTCTACTTAAACTGGTACAAATTAGTCAAGATATTGTTGAGCAGCTATTATACCTACTCTCGTAACTTCCAAAATAGGATAAAAATTCATCACCCATCTGTACAAATTCATATGGTATTTCACACAGTCTTGTATCAGCATTCTTCAGCCATTCATTATTTAGGTTATGAACATTATCACTTTTCTCTTGACAAACTGTTTTGAAACAATTCTATAATCATATCTCCTATTAAATAGTCATATAATTTTGTCACATACCCTTTATGCAATCAGTACCATGTTATTAAGTTACAATTAGAAATAATGATAAGATTATGTTTGTAAGCAAAAATAAATACATGGAAAGTTGCATTCATCTGTAGTTTTGAAAATTAGCTTGGGTATTCTAAAAGCCATACTCAATTTGACTGATAATTACATTTCAACCAGAGAGCAAAAAGGCCTGGTTTTACTTTTTTGAATAGAAGGTCACACTGCCAACATGCAATAAGCTCAATAAAAAAAAAAAAAAAAAAAAAAAAAAAAAAAAAAAAAAAAAGTGTGATTATTATTGTTATACATTTTACAGAGTTCTGGACATTAAAAAAAATGCATTATTCTGAATCAGTGGTTAGAAGGTTTATCACTTATGCATGTACTTGACTTATCCCTGTTCTGCAATAGACATAATTTTATACCTCATAAAAGCAATTTATGTTTCCAAAGGGAATAATCTGGATAATATAAAACGTGGAGTGCTACATTGCAGGAAGCATATTTTCATTCAGCAATTGTATTTCGAGATGGAGCTGCACAGTTTGATCATCATATCATGTCAGAAAACATCATTCACTAGTAAGTCTATCTAACTTCTAGTGCCACAAATTAATATACATCGTTAATTTATTTGTACATATACTTAATTTACTGCCATATATTATCCATAGAAGGTGTTTATATTATGTATACAATAAACTAATCTCAAAAATATGGACACTATGCTAAAGCAAGCTTGTTAACTGTTGAAATATTCAATTGTTCATGTCTTCAGAATAGTCGCATTTAGCATTAAACTTAATGAATACAAAATAAAACAGTATGGACAACAGCTATGAAGTGTAGACTTTTTTTAAATGCAAACCCAAACCTAAAATTTATGTAACAAAAACATTGTACAAAAGACTGTCTTAATGGAAAGAAACACTGTAGGAATAATTAATTTAATATTTTATGAAGCTATTCTGCATGGAGTTTGCAGAAAAATATCAATCACATAAACTGTTTCATTATTTATTAGATAAATAATACAGTAAGCCATTAAGTAGCACAATAAAATTAAGCAAGAATCTGATAATGTTGAATTAACAAACAATTTGTTACTACAAATATTCACACTGGTTTAGCCACTGATCTATCTTTAAAAACATATGCATCTACAGAAGATGCTTTGTTATCAAAAAACATGAGTTAAGAAACACCATGTAAATTCGAGACAGCTTCACTATGCTCTAGGACCACTAGAGAGAGCTCTTCAGTTCCTTTAAAGGTTCTTGTAAAGGTAAGAAAAGTGTCCAGCTGTGCTGCTTATCTGTTTATCTGTTTTCCAACACTAACATTCACATCACGAGGATCAGATTACATCAGTTCATAGCAAACTGACAAATCTAGTACATTCTAAGGTAAACAGTGCCACATACCATCAGAAGGTGCTTCATCCTCTTTATCATATCGGTCAGATGCTATTGAGACACTATCAGGAGGCGAAGAAAGAGAGTTCTCAGACTCTTCCTCATCTTCCAGCTCTGTAAAAGTCAACATACATTGGTAGTTAAATAGTCTATCTCACACAGACACACAGAATAAAAGTAAGGAGGATATTAATTCCTATCTGGAACTGAAAAAATCCTATTTCTCATGGACACTTGCAGGCTCCAACGCAGCTGTGAGCAATGCCGTTCTAGGGCTACCTTCTGACCCAATGTGTAAGTGCTTCTGGAGCGGTTTCCCTGAACGCTGCCATGTAATGGACCTGCTCCCAGCACTGCACAGCTGGCAGCTTCTCACAAGGGGGAAAGAAACACCACAGCAAAGAGGGGAGAAAGAGAAAACACTGGCAGAAGGAAAAAAGGTGAGCATCAGGCTCCAAAGTTCTGCCTGTCCTAGTGAGGGATGGAGCTGCAGCAACTTCCCTCCCAGGAAATGCCAAACTACTGTTGGCAGCAGTGTGTTGACCTCTGCCCACTTTCACTTTTCTTCACTGTAATTAGGCACTGCTTTGCAAATTGTGTGTGTGTGTATTCCTCCCATGAAACTAGAAGTGGAATTGCTGTCTGGCAGCACCTGGTATGAACCTGTGGCTTAATGCAGCATTCTATTAATGAATTTCTTGCCCTACTGAAAGCCCCGCTAAAATAGATACAAAACCTACATTATCAGCTAATCTAATGCACTCTGATCAGTGTCATGCACAAGCGTGAAGGTCTGGGAAAGATACAATGAAATCAATATTAGCCAAGGCTTTCACCTAATTGGACAAAATTTAACTTCTTCCCAAAACTCAGTATATTTGCTCAGATCTGTTTAATATATCTAGGCAAAGAAGAGAGGGAAAAATAGCAAACTACATCGCTCCTAAAAAAAAAAAATAAAGTCTTGGTGAAGGAGAAAAAACTAAATATGGCAAAAATCACCAGACAGGAATCATAAAGTTGATGCTCCATTAGATCAAATGGCCCTCAAATTTCTTGAAAACCGTGTAAAACTAAATTGTTCAAGCACTGCCTTTTGGTATATACATACACAAAAAGCTTTCCAGAGACCTCTAAATATCCTTCTCTATTCATGTGTTCCCTTTTGAAGCACTGGATGGGAAAACTAATTTCTAAGAATCCAAATTAAACTCATGCATAGTGAAAATATTCTTCTCCACAGACACAGGAATTGCTTTTATCAGTAGGACTGCCTAACCATGCCTGAGTTTTACCCCCTCCCATTTAATAATGGAAATACACAGAAAACTCAGAGACTATGTCCAGAAAGCACCATGGCTGTTTGTAAAGAACAGCAAGTTTTCTATGCAGTTAAAACAGTAAAGCCTGATATTTGCTTTGCTGGAGTTCTTTTATATTCAAGGGTTGTCAAATACCAGCTAGGCTTTCCCTCCATTAATTTAGTATGCTTTTCTTGGGAAAGCTTCCTTCCAAGCTCCCATGCCATTTAATAACTGCTCTGAATCTGAACCTGACTCCAGCCTATTTTTGACACAGCCATCTTCCAGTAGCACACCAGCCATTGTGTTAATCTGATCAAAATATCTGCACTTCATCACACCTGTCAAACCAATCAAAAGTAAATTATTTCTCTCTGGAATTCACCTTTTCCTCCAAACAGAAGAACACAGAGCAGATAGCACATGAACAGAAAATATTAATGCCATATTTATAACTAGCATGATCATCTTTCACACTTATAGGCCAGAGACCAGCTGCCTGTCTCCCTTTGCCTATATATATCTCTAGTAGATGATACGCTCCATATAAAAAGAGCCTACATATTCACAACCTATACAATGGCAAAAGTTGTTTGGCTCTTTTCCTGTCCTGAACTTTTACTAGTACTAGAATGCATAGAATGTATGTGTAGATGTAAGCCCTGGTTGTCAATCAAAAATGTCCTCTTATCAGCTATGCATAAACATGTTATCATTTAGCCTTCACAAAAGTGCCAGCATAAATTTAAAATATTAGGCTGTATTTCTAGCAGAAGACAATTGCACAAACATCACACTCCAGCACATATAATTCGTGGGCTGAATGGCAAACCTTAGTATATTGGACTGAATAATAGTTGTGGATGACAAGTAGGTGAGTACATATGTGGAAAGAACATCTCCAGAGGATTCTGCCCCACTCCGCAATATGTAACCTCTTATTTAAGTTTGCATAGCTGCACTGTTACCTTGTTATTCCACTAAGTCACCATACTACCATTTTCCAATCACACTTATGATTTCGAATTGAGTAAACATTTGTGCTTTACTTTCATATAAAAGCCAGATGACCTAGGAACAAGGGACTTTTTAATACATACATATTTAGGGCATACCATATACCTATCCCAGATTGTGCTGGTTTTGGCTTGGATAGAGTTAATTTTTTTCACAGTAGCTGGTATCAGGCTATGTTTTGGATTTGTGCTAAAAATGGTGTTGATAAAACAGGCATGTTTCAGTTACCACTGAACAATGCTTACAGAGTCAAGACCTTTTCTTCTTCTCACACCACTGCACCAGTGAGTAGGCTGGGAGGGGACACAGTTGGGACAGCTGACCCCAACTGACCAAGAGGATACTCCACACCACATGATACTACGCTCAGCATATAAAGCTGCAGGAAAAAGAAGGAAGTGGGGGACGTTTAGAGTGATGATGTTTGTCTTTCCAAGTAACTGTTGCTTGTGATGGAGTCCTGCTCTCCTGGAAATGGCTGAACACCTGCCTACCCATGGCAAGTGATGAATTAATTCCTGGTCACGTTTTGCTTGTGTGTGCAGCTTTTGCTTTACCTATTATATCAACTTCTTATCAACCCATGAGTTTTCTCACTTTTGCATTTCCGATTATCTCTTCTATCCCAGTGGGGGCAAATGAGCAAAGGACTAGGTGGGCCTTAATTGCCATCTGGCATGAAAACCATGACACACTTGTATACTGTATTTGAAACAAAAAAACGTGGCAACACTGAATGCAGATTTATAATAAAACAAATTTTTGTTTTATGTTTACAATATCCAAATTCAAAATGCTCTTAACAACCAAAAAAAGCAAAGTGTTGAGACTGTTAAGAAGAAAGAAATTACACACTCAGTGCTTTACAGTTATCAAAGCATTCTCTAGATATTAAATCCTAAATAAGTCTTGAAGACTTCCAAGAAAAAAAAAAAAAGCCCTCTTTGAGAAAGAATCAGAACAATCAGAACAAATATATAAATCCTATGTCATACAGTATTACATTTAGGTACCCACACTTTATATGAAAAATGTGGAGAATAGGTGGCAGACTCTGGATAGAGGTACAAGCAACCTGCACTCATGCAGGACTAGATTCAACCAAAAAATCCTCCATTTTTTATTTTAAATAAAAATAGTAGCAAATAAATAATTGTTTTTATAAATTTATATTATACACTGAAAAATACAATTCTTAAATCATCTAATTTGTACCGGAGAACTGCAGGCATTTCAATAGGAAAGCTGACTCATTGTGCTCTGGAGCTTTAACAGGCAACATTTCACATGTTTATGGACTGGCATAAAAGAAGGACTATTTCCTGCTATCAACCTTGGGGTTTTTGCCTCCTAGTTCTGTCAGCGTTAAAAGATATCTTAGGGCTGTATGTTATTAATATATAAAGATATTGCTCCTAACAGTTCACATAGAGGCTTTCTGTTGATCCTATTCTGTCTCCTATGTTCCCACTCAGGGTAATTTCTGCCCTTTCTCCATTTTACATGCTCCTCCATCAACATGTTTCAGTGAAATTTATATTCCACCTACAGAGTAAGAGCAGACAGAATTGTGTTTGAAGCTCAGTGTGTTACTCCTCGAACAGTCAGAGGAGTCAGTGTTGAGCAGCACAAACCACTATTCTCTTCAGGTGCCAAGTATCTAAAAATACACTCCAAAAGCATCAATAAATTAAAGAAAAGCATTCAACTTGCACTTATGTAATAGAAAACCGAACTACAAAGCAACAATGGGCATCAGGTAAATGTATCCAATACAATTTGCAGGCATAATTGAAAGCATTGCTGCCTAATCAAACATCTAAAAGCAAAGCATGCTCAAACAAAATGTCTATAGACTCATTAGTTGGCAGCCATTCCATTACAATCACACATAATGTCAGTAGTGCCTTGAACCCATGCCAATGACAACAGCATAAATTTTGCATCTCATTTCTATGGTCATAAAATTAATGACCAGTTTAAAAATACTTCTTTGCAAAAGTTATTGCCTAAAGAAATGACATGAATGTGTCCCTGTTATGCAGCCACAAGTATAATTATGGAGTTGATGCTCATTAATATAGTTTCTTTTTTCCCCAGAATAACATATGATTTATCCGGAAGTTGGGGGAAAAAATAGCTTAATTAAAGGTAGATATTTAACAGTCGCAATAACAAAAATATGTACATGAACTGACCCTATTCTCCAGTTTCTGCAACTTAAACTAATCTCTTACAGGTTTGATAGCAAAATCAATATTTTATGATGTCTGTAAAAAAAAAAAAAAGTCATTCCTTATTAAATGCTACCTTTTCCATTACAGCTTATTTATCGATTCAGGAAATAATGCACACCAAAGGGTAAGTTTACCACATCAGAAATGGAGCATAAAACAAAATCTCTTCATTGTAGCAAGGGCTGTACTTCAGTTCCTACCCCCTGTTCTGAAGACTTCCAACAAATTTAGTTGGCACAAGCCCAATATAATTAATAGGACCATATTACATTATAAGAATCCAGCTTAAAAAAAATCCAGACCTCTTTTCCCCCAAGAATTCATTTTCTTCTGCAACAGTGAGATGATAATAATGAATTCCTAAGCATTAAAGATACTGCTTACACCACTTACTCTAAAAAAGAGCAAGCAAGATGTTTTAGCCAATGCCTCTGAAAGAGACTTGCTAGCTCACATCCTCAGATAACTAAACACTTTCAATTTATTTCTAAAAATGTCTAGACAGAATGATGCATTAAAACTACTCAAGTATAAGAGAAATAAAACAACTCACGAAAATAAAAAGACATGCAGGTCACACCACCCTGTTCTTGCCATTTCAGAAGGTCCCAAGTCAGAGCACGTTGAAATCAGTTCCTCCTGTCCAATCTCTGCTGCAGTAAGAGCCCACCACAAAAAGGACTGGATGAAGCTATCAAGCAGACCAGGCAAGATTCTCACTACACAGTTTTTCATAAGAACAAGTAGGCAAAGCTGCTTTTAAGCTGGCAGGAGTATATTTTAGCCCCTTGATAGCGGTAGCTTATATTTTTAAGATGATACTGACCCAATCCATCAGTCACCTGCAAGACTGGATTGTTCTGATGACCAATTTTTCAATGCATGCTTTGCCGTGCAGTCTGCTCCTACACACTCAATCCTGAAGGGCCTTCTAGGATCCCCTATTAACATGATGATTTTTAATGGCTTGTTTTGTAAAGGTCAAGTAGAAACTCTTTAGCAGCTACTTCTTAAACAATACTGAAACAACATTAAGTTTGCAAGCAAATACACTTCAAGCAACAAAAGCAACTGTAAACTTTTACTTTCAGAGTTGCCTCTCATTCTTATGATGCATATCAAGACCAAGACCATTTTGTGCTGCACTGGTGGGTGTATCTCGTGCTACTTGAAATTACATGAACACGGATAGCAGCTGCAGGTAGCTGAAAGGCACAACACAGTGACTTGCCCACAGCGAAGCGTCCCAGACTTCTGGGACAGAGCGATATTTGGCACACTTTTAATATGTTTGATGGTCTCTCCAGAAATACGTCATGATGATCCTTAAAGGACTGAGTAACAACCAAGCCATATCTTTCCTATTTATGGTCAAATAGTAACGATGTATTTATGCTCTTGACTAAAAAGTTCAAGTGTGTTAAAATACAGAACTCGCATGCACTCTGGTGACCACAAGATACTGACTCCCTTTCTCAAGTCCAGAGAGACTCCTACTTGCTGGCATTTCCTGAAAAAGAGTGTACAGACGGGAAAAAAAAATAAAAACTAAGTATCACCTCTTTTCAAAAACAGAAAAAAAAAATATAAAATACAAACCTTTGCATACAGTGCTACTCTAACAGCTTGACTATTTCCAGGAAGCAGAGGTCTCAAGCTCCAGACACACTCTGCTATGCCAAGAGCCAAAAGTATCTGAGTCATCTAAAGGTTTCCTACAGGTGCTCCCAATAATTACATAGTGAATAACACCAATGCTCTAGAGACATAGATTTACCCTCTATTATGCGAAAGTGAAAAAAACCCCAAAAGTGGACCATCATCAGTTTTTATCAGAGTGAAAAATGCTAGTTAGAAAATGTCATGTCATACTTTGCTGCATAATTTAGTGCTGCAGATCAGATATGAGGTGCACTGAATGCTTTATGGGGAACTGGTTCTGCAAATTCCCATAGTATGACTCGATTTGGCTAGTATTTTTGTTGTCTCACTTTCAACATTGAGCCAAAATATTTTGTGAAAAGTGATTAAAAATATATATTTTACTAAAATAAATGCATAGAACACATGGCAAGTGAACGTCAAACACAAATACATTTTCTAGAGCTTAGAGTGTTTCTGCCAACTTTAGCACTATTTTTAGCATAAATTGAAAACAAGGTTCTTTTAACTAAACATTTTGGCAGTCACAGTATTGATTCAATTAATCTCAAAACAGAGAAATGCCAAAAACTGTATTAAGTCAGAATCTTTGACAAAGTTCAGACTTTTATACCCTTAGTGGAATATTAGTCTTACAAAAAATGAATCCAATTTTTATGCAAATTACGTTCATTTTCAAGTTTCTTCACAATTCTAAGTTCTAGAACAGGTTGCTGAGTGCAACTACATTTTTGCAGTTTTGCTTAAACTGCTTAGATCAAGAGTCAAATATTTCAAATTAAAAGAAAAAAAGGCAGCAGTGTCTAAGAGACAGATATTTCTACACAATTCTTCAATTTAAGAACAAAATAGATACAATAAATGTTTAATAACTTCAAAAAATAAAATTTGATGAAAGGTCAGTGGATTGGATATAAATATAATTGTACATTTTTGGTCATAAGAACAACATGGACTTTCTTTACCCATAAACCAACACACTTAACTGTAAAAACTTAAGTTTACTGATTTAACTTAAATTCAGTGTAAAAGTTAGTGTTAAATCTGGTAACACATCTCACACGAGAATTAAATATTTTCCCATACAATTAATTTTGTGTCTTTCACTTGCATGTGTACCCACTTCTCCTAAAAAAGCTTCCCTTTTTTTCAGCCTATACAGACACAAAAGATGCTTTTGTCAGCTTATTTACTGACCTGACAGACAACATCAGAAGGCTTCTTTCTAGGAGGATTCAAGAAATCCCTCAAATTCATCAATCTGGTTGCAAAGAAGTATGTATGCACTTTCTGAGAGAGATGCACATAGGTGATTATAGTTTTTAGGAGCCTAGTTTTACTTGTATGCATGCTTGTTAATTATTTTTTTATTCTTAATCTTCCAAACCTCCTTGCTTTATCCTTAGGGAAGGCAGGATTCTGTATGCTATTGGCCAAAGTCCATAAAACAAGAGTTTACAAATAGCTTAGTCAAACCAGCTAGTCACTACGTGCAAAGTCAGTGGAACTTCAAGAACATTCAGTGATGGAAGAGAGTGGATGAAAAGTATGCCCACAACACATTTTTGTGGAACAACTCACAGGCTGAAGGAGCCACTGTTTGCGAGATCAGAGTCAAGTATCATTATGTCCTACAGGAAACATATGAATTTTGAAAATGTTAGTCCACTTCTTCCAGCCTCCAAAAATACTTCTGGATGCCTCTGAAAGTATGAGAGGTCACAACTCACAAGATTCTTGAAAACAGCTGATGTAGTATAACTACTATACCATGACAGCATGAACCATTCTTCACCTTCCTTTTCAGCTACAACAGAGATTATTTTATTTACATTTTAAAAATTAAGTAACAGCTACCACAAAACCAAGAACAGTAAATATGGAGTTTAAATGTGCACAGTAGTTTTTATTCTTCCTAGTTTGTTTCAGTGCAGTTTCCACATTTCTGCTCTCACCCCTCCTTTTTTTCCTAAAAAATATTATCCTTTTTTCACCTTATATGTTGAGATACTTCTTTCTCTGGAGGTGGTGTAACTGACCATAACTGCCTTCTGAGTTTTCAAAACTTTCCAAATTTTCCATTTTTCAAATGTCTAGGTGTGTACAGAGGTATGAAAATGGACAAAAAAGTTGATCTCCCTCAGCTGCTGCCACTGCTTTGTTACACTAGGAGCTGACCAAGAATCTGACTGCTTATCTCCACGTGAGTCTTTTGTTCTACACCTGCAAAAGTCACGCCTAATTTGTACAGTCCTAAAGTAAGAATGACACAACCAAATAAAGTTTAGCACACAGTTGGTGAACTCTGGAAATTATTCCAACAACTCATACCACTAAATCACATTTCCTCAAATATTTTGCAAGTAAGTGCAGGCTCCTATTTCTCGTAGTTTTTTTATATTCCTGCATGGAGCAAATGCACAGCAATTTGGAGAAATGTATCCTTGCTTGCAGAAAACAATGGTATAACTTTTATTGAAAAATACTGAAAACTAAGGTGTGAATGTTTGCAAGCCTCAGCATTTATACATAGTTCTATGACCTGAACCAGAGATATATCAGGAGAATTTTTAAAAAGGCAATATATCCTTCTTAAGAATCAAATGTACTCTAATAAAAAGAAGACGACTGAATATAATTTTCATAGAAATCAGAGCAAGTTATGCAGTAACAATTACAGACTATATAAATCAAATCATCCATTTTGCTAGAGATAATGAAATCTCATTTTTGTTAATAATTTGTTGAATTGGAAAAGAAATTCTGAATCAAATTACCAATGAAGAAAGTAAATAGACTAGAATTTTCTTGACCTTCAAATTACACAAAGCAGTAAATGCAAACTCTGCTTTTTGTGGGCAACTCTCATGCTTACTACAGAGTCAGAGCCTCAGGAAGTTATTAAATCTTAAAAAACACGCTCTCCCAAAGTCAGATACATTTGCAATGAAACAACCACCCCATCTAATTTCATGTTAGTAATTTCCTTTAAAAAAATAACATTTTACTTTCCCACATTTGGTTCTTTTGGACAGTGAGGAGAAGAGGACAACTACATTTTATCTTCTGTAACAGTGCTGAGGTGCAATATAAAAATAGCAAATTATTATAATACAATTTTTAAACAATCACGTAGTTGGAGTTTACAAAATCTTGGCAATCTTGAATCTTTGGAAAGTTTCAAGTTGCACTGTCCCTTTCAGTTGAACTGTTATGGCTGCATAACTTGATTTAAACAGGCATAAGAAATGTATGAACTTGTTGAGCCTTGTTATAACATTACTTGCCTAATATGACTTACATATTTTCACTTTCTCAGGAGTCACACTGTAGCCCACATATTTGAACTTCCTTGTCCAGAAACAGATAGTTCTTCAACCGCTGCAGAAAGTGAAGCTTTGCATAGGCTTTTTTGACCTCGTACTGTGACCCTCATACCAGCATCCACAGGCTATAGGTCATGACCTCAAGAATTAGCATCATGGAAATAAGAGCCCTTCCAGGTTTAGTTACAGAACAGAACACTGTAGCAACAAACCCCTCAGTCTTCTCTAAACTGAACTCTGCAGCTTTGTTTAAACTCCACGAGAAGACAATAGATAACCCACACTTCAGTTTTCATTACTCGCACACTATATCATCTCCTCTCCAGCTAAAGGTCTGAGCTCCCACTGCACTATGAAAACATTCATTCAGTGTGGATCGAAAGCCAATATCATATTGCCACGAGATGATCCTATTAAAAGGTTAAAGAAACATCACTATGGAATTGAAGACTTTTGCAACGTTAAGAAAAAAGGCTGAAATAAGTAATCTCTGTTAAAATTTTATGTCCTAAGCAGGCTATTTTGCAGACATTTCATCCGGGAGGAAAAAAAAAAAAAAAAAAACACTCCATCCCATGGTCTTTCGCAAGGCTGCACTCTTGCTAATAAAGCTCCATTTATACTAAATTAATAATAAATAAGCTCCATAACAAGCTCCATCATATATTAAACCCCGAACTACACCTCCAGACCAACCCTCCCGTCAGCGAGCGCTCCGTGATGCGCTCCCAGCCGGCAGCGGCCCCGGCGGACGAGCGCGGCCCGGGCCCTGGCGCCGCTGTTCCCCGCGAACCGCAGCAGGGGGCGCCAGCGCCCTCGGCCTCGGGCGGCCGCGGCAGTGGGAAAACCGCAGTGGGAAAACCGCGGCGGGAACGGCGGCGGCGAAGGGCACGAGACTCACCTTTCTCCGGGAATTCTTGAGGGTAACTGTAGAAAAAGAAGAAGAAACATCATAAAGCAACGCACACTTGCAAACCCACGGCACGAGGGCATGGCACAGAACAACAACCAGCTTTCAACATGTTTTGCAGTAGAAACAGCGCTGCAAGTTTTCCTTGAAAATTCTGAAGTCTTTATCTTTGGCTTAAAGTATCTACTCAGTTTTCCTTTTCCCTTTGAAGCTGAGAGAATCTCCAGACACTTCAAGGAAGACTTGAACAAAACCAAATCCAGACTAAGCAGCCTTTTCTAGGAACATACATCTACTCAGGTATCGTAAGGTATAAACATGCACAAAAGCATCTCTAATTTTAGTAAACCTTCCTAAATGTTAACGTATTTCAGGAAGTTTTATGCACAAGTAAAACCATTACGCATATTTTAAAATAAACCAGTAGTTCAATAGGAAAAGAAAAAACAAAATCAAAAATAGTGGGTATAGCTGCTGTAAATATGCAGAAATCCAAATGAAAAAGTATTCATAATTAACCAAAAGTATAGAAGTTAACACATGCCTAAATAAAAATTCCTTTTCAGATAAGGAGATCTCAACTTATGTAATACCTAGAAAAAACAAAAAATTTATCATCCCAGAGGGAAAATATACTTTTATATACCTATATACCTTTTCTTCAGAGCTAAATCTTTGTATTTCAGAAATAAAAATAATGACAGGATAGAATTTGATGATACAGACAAATAATGAGGACACAGATATGTAGAATGGCATTCTAGAAGCATTCATGGGCCATGAATTAACTGGCAAATAAAATGCATCTGCCAAGATAATCCTTATGAACAATAAGCAGTAGTAAGGGTATCAGGTTAGTCAATAAGGAGATGCTGGCAAAAAACGAGCAGAAGAGAAAGGAATGGTCTAGAGATAAGAAACTAAGAAATGCAAACAGATAAAAGGCCAGATCTAAGAAATCCAGTGTAGCAAGCGGCAGTAATATACAGCCCAACATGTGGGATGTTAAAGATGACTACAATGTGCATGTATTTTGTAGCCTGGATGAAAAACAAAACACTGTTAACAGTGAATAATATTACAGGAAATGAGGAAGGAATTAGAAATTAAAATAAGATGTGAAATCATGGGGTCACTCAAGTGAATAGCAAAAGATTCAGGGTCAATATGCTCATAACCGCAGGTTCCCTCCCTTTGATATTTCATCAGCCAAAAAAGCATCATTCAGTCAAGAAAAAAAAGCCAGTAGCACTGTATCTGCAAGTCATCTGTACAGTCACAGTTGACTCCATAATCCAGAACGGAAAGCACAGGAACAACAAAAAAAATTCTACTTTCTTAAAAGAGAGGATGGGGGAGAGCTAGTTCCCTAAGCATTTCCAGCCTGAATGAAAGGAACCTTCAATTATAAGACTTTGGGATACATCTCGTGTCTCTCTCCAGTTAGCTCCATACAAAGAATGATGCCCTCACCAGATGATTGTGCTGTCCTTGAAATTGTAAACAAGTGCCACAGGGGCAGAAGCATGCCATGAATGGAATGCTTAGAAGATACCACACAGGAGTGACCACTAGAAAAACACTTTGAAAACAACAATGTGAAAAGAACAGCAAGTACTAGGCTATATCCTACTTGATAAGAGTTCTAAGTAAAGAGCTTTTTCAAAGAAAATTTTGTGGTGCAAATGTAAATCTCTTTAGCTGAATTGCTGACTGAAATTAAGACACCATAGAACTCTCTCAAGTCATCCTTGATATTAAAACAAAAACACCCACAGCCCTCTGTTTCGTCTGTCATAGCACTTTGCTTAAACAAACTTATGATCAGTTTATTATAACAGTTTCAGTTATGTTTCATCTTTCTATTACAAAGCTAAACAACAGAATAGGTAATAAAGCAAAGTCAGCATTGAATTATGCTGTCTTACACCAGCTGAGTATGGTGATAGGAAGCTTATTCATATCCTCAATAAATTATATTTCTCATATTTTAATGAATCTCACCAAATGAGAGGTGAAGGCAAGCTCTACCCAACTAGCTTGCAATCAGGTTTCAGAATATTAAGTAATTCAAATGGGACAAATCATTCTGATCCCATTTCTTAGCAAATTGCAGCGGTTTTGAGAAGGAAAGGCTTGAACCCATACAGATTTTTTTAAAAATCAGGACCTAGGCAGATTTTTTAAATTGTTAATATGCTTAATGTTTATTAAAAATTGCAAAAAACTTTAAGTTATTAGTAAGAGACTTTATAACACATTAAAGCCATGAAGGTCA
This sequence comes from Lanius collurio, assembly GCA_020086605.1. Classification (NCBI taxonomy): domain Eukaryota; kingdom Metazoa; phylum Chordata; class Aves; order Passeriformes; family Laniidae; genus Lanius; species Lanius collurio. Next base: position 6,123,472 of record JACBWW010000012.1, read on the forward strand.
CTTACCTTGCCTTAACATCCTTTATCTTCTTAAGAAGAACTTCCCTTCTTTCTTTTGCTTTCTTGGATAGATTTTCTCCTTTTAGTGTTTGGGAAACAAATGTTTCAACATCTAAATAAAGAATAAAAATAAACACGCCTCAAAAAAAAGATAAAATATTGCTGTAATGAGCTTATCCTGATACTACAGTGAAAAAAACAAGAAAATCATTTTCAGCCCTACTCACAGCATAGTTAACAGACATTTTAGATTCTAAATGGGATACATTTGTTCTCTATCTACTTATGCTTAGCACAGCAAATCCTATGGTGACATTTGATTCTTACACACTTAATTATGCTATGCAAGTCCTAATAAATTGCAGTCCTGTAACAATTACTTTCCATCACCTAAAGTAAAAGACAAAGCTAAAACATGGAAATAGCCTTTATGCATATATTACTGCCATGTTATTTCAGAAGTTCAAGTTCCAAAGACAGTTGTGTAATTTATTATTTCAGCAGTAACACTTACCCAGATACTAATATAGCTCACTTACTGGTTACAGTATTCTCAAGCGTTCTCACATTGCCTCTGAAATCACTGATTGACTAAAGATTCATATCTAAAGCAATCCTGAAAACAATTAGGTAGGCACAATAACCATACCAAAGGAGTCAAGCTCAACAGTATAGTTGAAATTAAGCACACCTGCACTTGTAGAACCACAAACTAAGCGTCTAGCCTGCACTGTAAGTTTTAATCCTTACACATACAATACTTTTATAGTCATGTAGAAGCAAAGCATTCCATAAAAGGTGCCACAGTTATTTTGATATAGAAAATATCCATTCCATAGGATAAAAAGAATGCAGTGTCTGAGCATTTGTGGGAGTGCAACTCCCCCAGCAGCATGTTTTCTTGGTTAACTAAACAATGGCAAAAAGCAACTCTGAAAGTTTCTTATAGTTACCAATCAATATACAATTATCCCAAAAGCAGAAAAGTAGAAATACAACCAAAAAATCCTCCTTGTCTCACCTGTAGGGGTAACATAAATGTCTCACCTGTATGGGTAACAATTGCTCATTGAATATGAGAAACTACTTGTAGGTAACAAAACACCTTCTCACAGTGCATGCCCACCCCCATACACTCAGACATACACATGTATATATACCTTTGCTCATTCTGTATAGATGCAAATGCATATGATTAGTACTGTTTTAATCCTCTAACTTTTCCAATCAGATGAGACATTCCATTTTAATATAGAAACATAAATAACAGCCAATTAAGTACTCAACTGTCTGCATGCAAAAGTTTACATGAATATTTACTGCAGATTTAGTAAATGAAAAACTTAATTGTCTGCTTCTTTCTTTACAAAACAGAAACATATCACAATTTGTATTATAGGCTGCAAGAAAACAAGTCAAAAGTTACTCTTTGAGAACACTAGGATAGCTATTACAAAGATGTTGTTCTTTACAAATAATTTACTAGATTATTTTTCAGATGTTTCGATTATTATCATCACAGAAACATTCATGGCAGAAACATTCATTTTTTATCTACTTTAGATTTCTGAAGAATTATACTGATCCCCCTCCCCATAAGACATAGATTCTTCCCCATTACATTTTCCAAAGCAATCTTGAATGGAGGAGACCTTCACTCAGTTCTATGGCATTCCTTCTTTGAAAGGACAGAAGGAAAGGCACTTAACATGTATTAATGAATCCTCCAGACATGCCCCCAACAGCCCCTTTGCTGTACACCAAGCATGCCTACAAAGATTTTGTCCAAACCCTTAGAAAAAATACACATCTTCGTAAATTCCAATGTTTGGAATTGCCAATCAAGCTGGCAGATGAGAACTCACAGAATCCATTGATATTGACCAACTACAAAACTAAGATTAAAAAAACTGACACTTTTACTATTCAGAGCAAAAATCAAAATCATCAACAATTTTTCTCTCAATAAAACTTAACAGGATTTTCCAGTACAAAACAAGCTTTCACTTGGAGAGGGACAGCCTGATTAAATATTTATGTCTCCATACTTTTATACATTTATTTTAAAAATTAGATAGCAGCTTCAAAGTTCTACCTAGGCACCAATATGCAAAAATTGAGAGGAATTAGTCATGTTTGTAAATCAGGAGCAATACTTGCACAGTAACCTTTGGACACTAATTAATCACAAAACTTGGCTTCAGTAGTTCTCATTTTAACTCAGTGGGTTTCTTTACTTCTTGGAAAATCTCAGCCCACATGAGACTTCTGCGATCTCAGATTTTGCCTATCAAAGCTTTATTCAAAAACAAATGTTGAAATAACACAATTACGGAGTATATGGGGACTAGAAACCAAGCTGATTATTATAAACAAGGATTATCACTTCTGGCTTAAAATACACCGTAGATACAAAAATTTGAGGAGTAACTATATTGCTGATAGATTTTCTTCTTTTCCAGAAAACCTTGGACTTCAAAACCAGAAATAATAGAGAATTTTCAACCATGGAAGGTCGGGGCAGAAGTAGATGCTCCATTCAGTCTCAGTATAAGTAGAGTTGGAGGAGACAGGCAGAAATAGGGCAAGCATATACAAGTTTGTCATTTCTAAACAGCAGCAGTTACAGAAGACTTCCCTGGGACGGCTTCCCTCTCACACGAATATGTGAAACAAGTTCTCCAAGCTTAGGTGTATCCACAACCAGGGTGCACTGTTTTCAACATGGAAAACTATTATTTCCATATGTCCAGAGATACAATATGGCTTGATTCATCACAACCCCAAAATATGAAGACAGACCTGACATACACATGATGCTAAAGAAGCAGTTTACTTGAAAATTACATTTTACTGTACCATAGATTTTTCTTACCTACTCACAATTACACAGTATGTTATATATCTTGTTCTAATCTACTGCTGTAAATCCATCCAGGATGTACCAGATGTACAAGATGAGTAACAGCCTAAGATTCTCTGGACAAGAAGCCAGCAAGTCATCTAAGTTATGCTCGTCTCGTCACTACCTGTACTTCCACATTGTGGAGGAATATGGACTGCCTTAACATAAGGAAATGTTCCTGTAATTTCTCTGACCTTCCACGAAGTGATTTACCTAAGAATTAGAACAGAACTTGGGACTTCAGTACAGCAGATCCAAGTTTCATACAGTAAACTTCAAAGGGAAGCAGCAAAATTTACCCATTTCTCACCACTATTCTATTCATTTACTTGCTCTCCCCTCTCCAGGATGATCCACAACTTGTTCTCTCCTGTATTAGTTTAATGCTACTCAGAAAACAAAACTACTAGTCACAAGCAATTGAGTGTAGACCTGTTCCATGCTTCAGCAGCAGCCGATCCATCAAGGAATTGAAAAAGGAATAAAAGATAAATTCCGAAAAGAAAACCTCTTTGAAGAGATTTCTGGTCTAAAAGAACTTTAACTAATCAGTTACCCCACAGCAAAAAAAAAAAAAAAAAAAAAAAGGCTACATATTTCCATAAATTGTTCCTAACAAACTGAGCAGCTGTTTAGTATCACACATTGCAGACACATAGCTGGTCCCACTAAAAACAAGAAAACAGGAAAAAAAAAAAAAGAAAAGAAATAAAAAAGGGGAAAAAAACCCACTAAATCAAATAAACAAAACAAAGAAAAATACACCGTGGAAACCTATCTAACACCTATTTTCTTGAGCTTGTGTGTTAGACTGCTTGATAGCTTAATTACCCATACTTGTTGGTCAGTTTCTTAAAGCCCATGATGTTAGATTTGTTGCACCATGCCCCAGAGAAATTGTTTGCCGGCAGGAATGAACAAAAGCTACCAAACGGAAAGATCCAATTGATACAATTCACTCACAAATTGCTCTGCCAATACAGGTTACAAACTGATGGAAAAGGGAAGTCACACCACAGTCTAGCTCTGTCCACTTCAACCAGCTCATACAGTTCAAAACTTAAGTGCCAGTTCACAGAACAGTCAAAAGCTAAAAGCCATTTTAATTTCATATTCATCTACAGTCCTTTCACAAGGAGAAAAGTTAAGATTTATTTTGCATTTCATTGTTGAAACAGTTTATGGTTCTCTTTACATCAATGATTATAAACAGACAACACTGCAAGATTTTCATTGTTTTAAAGTCTTTGGAGCTATTTTCTTTAATGAAGGCTGAAACCACACACATGAAATTTTTCAAGAACATTGTAAATTTCTAGCCCAAAGCAAGTGCTGTGTTAAAGAGTGCTAAGCATAACAAATCATAGCACATTTGTTGTTTACAGGGTTTAATATTGTAAATGTAAGTCACACTTAATAAACAAACATACTTAGGACAGAACTACCTCTATTTTATGCCAGGGCGGGCCAAGCAGATTCCCACAGAGCCCCTCAAAGACTATGTGCTGGGTCATTCCTTCTCCCCTCCTCCAGCAGATAATCAAAACGTTATCCAATCACACTATCAAGAAGTTAATCACCCCATCACGGACACATCACGATGAGTGGACACCATTCAAACAAGAGGAATAATGAGGAAGTGGCAATGAGACAGGAGTGTTGGCACACGGCAGGGCCAGCGGGCAGCTCTGCCTCCCCGGCCCAAGGAGAATGCAGGCGCGTTGCTGGGCTGGGCACGCACCCAGCGTATGACGAGGGACACCGGCATGGGACAGCCCCAAATTGTGCTACCACTCCGCAAGAAGGCAGCGGCAGGTCAGCAGAACCACTGCTCCAGCCGCCAGCCTTTCCCCATCTCTCTCCTCCACCTCCAGGACTGAGAGAGCCAGCAGACGGCTACCAGCCAGAAAATTTGGGACGGCAGGCCAGAGAATTTTGGAAGATAGCTGCAAACCAGGCGCATTTATTACACACACACTGCCCAAAGGTGACGAATATTAAACAGACTGCCATGTATCTTTCAGCTTTACACGGGCTGGCATTAGAAAGCAATTATTTAAGTTGATTTCAAAGTTTTCATGTGATTCATTAATAGGGAACAAGTCTGAAGACAAACTACCAAGCATTATTTGTCACTGCCTGCTCTCTTAAATAAAGAAATATTGGAGGATTTTGGTTTTGCTCTCCCCCTGCCTTCACAACTCTATTTTAAAGTCTCCCTCCAGAGTTTGTTAAATTGCCTTTTAAATATATATACACTTAATCAGAAACAGAATACATGATGTAAAATAAAAGTGACTGAACTTCAAGATGTCTAAAAATACTACATTTATCCAGCCTAACAAGAAGGTGAGCATTCCTTTTAGTGCAAAGCCCTGGAAAGGACTGCCTTTAAAAACTGCTGTACCTTAAATCCCCAGAAGCAAGGTTAAGTTGCCGTGTTGACACATACAAAGTAAGTATCATGAAAAATGTTGACACTCAACAGTTTTGTTAGTGATTTTAAAAGCAGAAGTATACACAAACTGCAAAGACTCCTCAAATTAAGTAAATAGATAAGGCATCTCTTTTAAAACGTTAAAAAAGAAATTATAATCAGGGACTATACATATACATATATAAAGCTACATATCTGTCTCTAATCTCATTGGCTGAGTAGCTGTGTATCCTCTCTCTACATTAAAGAGGTGAGAAAAGATTAGGCTGTAATATATTAAGCATATAATGAAAAAAACCCACACCAGTACAAATCATGATCAAGTTACAAAGTGATTCCAAATGAACGATAATAAAAAATGTTAAGGATTAACCAAAAGATTTACACTGTATGCCACATTATGCTGTGTCTATTGTGGTTTGTTGACATATGATTATGAAAGAAACGTAAACCCAGTCAGATGAGAAAGATAGACTCCATGTTAATTGAAAAAGACAAACTAAGTGAATAATGAGTATATAAAAAATAGCCTATGCCATTTTTATCACCCATATATGACACTTATTCCCAAATTTATGGCAGAGACAATTGAACTATGTTTCAAATCACTGGAGGTTATTTCTTACCAGGAATCCCTCTGTGCATTTTTTTCACCTCACTGTTTCTAATCTTATTCCATTACTATTGAAATACATACATACTACCAAAGCTGTAAATACACATCTACTTAAAAGATGTCTACAATAATCACCCTGGTTTATCTTGTACAGATGGACTATTCACCAAGAACTGGCATTTGTTAAAGCCTTGGAAACATGGAAATGATACTTTTAAAAAAGAGTAAAGTTCTAAACAACAGTATGCTTTTAAATTTGAACCAACCAATAAAGAAGAGCTACTCTGTACCAAGACGACTTTTTCTACGACAGGCATGTGAGGAGCAAGTCCAGGAACAGCTGACATGGAAGACAAAGATGGACAGTTCATATTTGGGGGATTGGGGTAAATATAACCACTGCAGTCCAAAAATAAAAGATAAGCAACTCATGCTTATCACTGGATCCAGTGCCTTGTAGTTTTCTTGCCTTGCCCTTTTTTGCGAGCTATTTCCAAAATGCAACTAAACAAAGAGGTAAACAGTATTATTTGAAGAAAAAAAATAAGAGGAATCACAGAGAGGAAGGTGATTTGGACAATTTAACTAAGCATTTAAACAAACTGAATAATGTCTGGGTAGAAATGATCTCTAGGGCAAGAACACTGGGTTTTATTTAGTTTTGGGGTTTTGTTTAACGGAACAAGGAAAATGGTATTAGGACGGGATATAAGGTTCCGTATAAACTAGAGGAAATTTTATCCTATTTTCACAGCAAAAGTATTTGTAACTTTTAAAATATGAATACAGAAGATTCAAACATTAAATACTGCCAAGTGTGAAAGGAAAATTGAACAAAAGACAAAACAATAGCACCCATACTATAGTCACTGCTGTCATGGACAGGGGAAAAGATAAATGATACACCTATCTAATGATCATGACACCATCAAAAACTGAAAAAAATAAAGAAGTCTTACCTCCAACTAAATCTTTATTACTGAAAAAATCTCAAGAATTTTTTTCCAATCAAGATGACTGAAGCAACCAGTCTGGTTTACATTACAGAAGAAATATAATATGCCTTTGGGGAAGTAGCAGCCTCTAAACTCCTTCTCAGCTATGAAGAAGCCAAAACTTCTTTTGTAAGGAAGAACAGAAATGACCAGGCTTCCAACAAACTATGTAACCAGCAATAATTAGAGGGGACAAAAAATAGTAACTTCCACTTTGCCAAACGCCTACAAAAATATCATACAAACACAACAGAGGATGCCTTTTCAAAAGAAGAAAAGGCAGAGTTGGGCTTTCTTCACTAAATTCCACAGTCTCAAGCATCATTTGGAAATGGAGGGACATGGGCAAGGAATGAAGAAGTGACATACACTACCACACACCTCCGAGGTGCAAAGAAGGAGATAAGAGAGCAACAAACTTACTTGCTCCTCCTACCAGGAGTTCAACTCATGACCAGAAGACCCTGTTTCTGTCTCCAGTGTTTCCCTCCCACCACTTGAACAAGTCAGAGAAGACAGGATGGGATTGTGCAATCCCAATAACCCTCTGCAATAAGCCTATTGCCACACTGACCTTTCCCCTTCAACTTTACAGAAACAGCTTCCTCCTGTTTCCAGCTAATGCAGTTAGCTCTGAGCTCAAGCTGTGCTTCTGCCTGGAAGATTTCAGCGCCACTGATATGCAACTATAATGACCCTGCCAGCATGTGTGACAGAATTTGTCTTTGTGTTACAGATATAATATTGTTTAGGTTCAAAGTAAAGCACTCACAAGTCAGAAAGTTTCCTGTGCAACTTTAACTCATCCCCTGGTGTGTTTATTCCCATTATCACCATGTTTAACTGCAGGAGCACTTAGTATGTTTTCCAGTAGGACTCCTACTTGTTCAGCATAGTGGGTGGACATACTCCAACCATCAATCAAGGGTAAGCAGGGATAAGAAAATCCATATGATCGTTCCTCTACTTGTTGCAGAAGCTGGAAATCATAGGTAAAAAGGCCAAGAAAAGGAGGAAGAGAAGAAGAGCATAGCATTTACGAGATTTTGCACCTGTGAGGGCCTCTCTGCTCTGTAACATCAGGCTAAAATACAGTGCATGTCGCTAGCCATTAGCTGCATGTTCTCAACTGAACCTGATATGAAGTGCCTGGCACTTGTAATGGCCACTGAATATAGACATCCAACGCATATTATTTTCTGGAGAAAGCAGCACAGCAGGGAGGCAGGTGAATTTGAATTCTAATTCTGTTCCACCATTGATTATTTTTTGCAACCCCAATCACATCTTGTTTATTACACTAATTTTACCAATGGGAAAATAATACCCCCTCATCTCAAAGAGGTACTGGATCAATAACTGTGAGCCATTAAAATAATACATTAAGAAGCACCCTTGAAGAAAAGCATGCAGAAATTAATAACTATGTACTCACTGTGGTCTTTGCATTGTGGAATAGTTTCTTAATGAATAGTAAAGATATTACAGAGCTCCCTTCCCTCCTCCATTACCATACATCTTCACTACAGCAATAGTTTGAGAAAAAAAAAAAGCAGAAGCCTACATAAAAGATTGTCAAATCCTACTCATATCAGTGAAAGAATTGCTCATACAGCCTGGATTACTCTAGTTTCTAACTTTCATGCACTTGACTGATAACCTTAAAGAAGAGGGCTTAACACAAACTAAAAAGTAATGCCGTATTTTATTTTTCAAAAAGAAGCAGGTTATTTAACATTGTATAACCCTACTGAAAGTAACAACTAAAAGTTGCAAACTATTAGTTACTACTAGTAATAACAAAACAAATATTTCAAGATCGTTGGTAAACCACTCCATTGTCTTTTTGAACTTCAGTTCTACCAACAGCACAAAAGAAACTATCTTGTTTTCTTCCAGAAAAGCTGAAGTTGTACACACTGTACAAACATTAGATACCTGTATATAACTTAGGCTGCTGATCACAGCGACTCTAGAAGTACATATACACAACCCTCTTGAGAAAAAGGTGTTTGCAGTTTCACTTCAAAATACAAACTTTTGTGTCTCTCTTTCCATGGCAGACTGAATAAAGATGGGGAGAAGGAAGGATAAGTTGTGTAAATGAGGTATCATGACTGAGAAAGAAATCACAATCTCAAATGATCCCATCTGCATCACATCTTTCCCCTCAAAAAAAATTCTTAAAGCTCTTAAAACATTGAAGAGTTTCAAGATGAACCTCACTCTTGGTGTTATTATCAGTGAAACTAGCACCAAAACAAACATACATCCTACCCTCATCTGATCATGAGTTCCAGAATTCAGTATTGCTGCTACAGAAAATACCAAGATTTGGAAAGGCTCTCCAGAGGTAATATTTATTTTTTCTAATTGAATAAGAATCAATTCCACCATATGAAATAATGAGAAGATTTACTTTTTTTTTTTTTCTGGTAGCCTTTTTGGCCATGCAAATTTTAACTACAGACGGTATGATAGACCAGTAAGATGGGTAGAAACTGCAGTTAGAAAACACTTAAGGCAGTTGGCAGAAGATGAGATGTGGTGATAGCAATATGTTTCAAGCATTTGCTCTTACAGTCAAAGTGTTTAAAAAAAGAATAGTCTGTGAAGGTGATGAGCTGCACTAAACTCTAGCAGGTGCCCAGCCATGTAATTGAGTGCTTGGCCTCAGAAGGAAGATTTCAAAAAGCATAGTTAATTTGAATGGCAAAGTCAGAGCTACACAAGTTCCTGTGGCAGAAACAGAAGTTCTCAAAAGAGAGTCCCACTGACATTAAAATGGTTTCAAGATAGCAAACTTATCGATAAAGATACCAGAAAAGTCAGCCTTTAAGTATACAATTTATTTTAATTAACAAAAACAACTAAAAAAAATTAAATACGAGTTCTTGAAGGTAAAAGATAACCACCCGTATTCGAAATTCTGTACTAACACTATAACCTTTCACGGTGAGAAATCATCCCATGCCAACGCTCCAAAGCATCCTTAGAGCATGGACAGTCACGGTCGGAGGTGTGTGACTGATACGACAATACACCAGCAATTCAGTAACCCTTTCGTCCGCTCTTCAGCTGTGCAGCGGGGAAGTTCATTACTTTTTTCAGCTGATAAGAGCAGCCAGCCCTGCCGGCACACCCCGAGGGAAGAGACTTCCCCCGGATGGCTCGGCGGTCACCCCGCGGTCACCCAGTCCGCACACGTGGCCGCAGGAGCCCCCGAACAGCTCACCCCGGCTGGGCGCCCGCAGCCCCCGTCCGCGCCCGGCAGGGGGGAGGTGTCTGCGCCCGGGGGCTGCGGGCGCCCAGCCGGGAGGAGTGGCCGGCCCGCTCCTTCCTCCCTGCAGGGAAGCGAGCTGGAGCGCTGCGGCTCCCCACGGACGGGCACGGGGGGAGGAAGTAGCCGGGGAGGAGGAACTGGGGGGATGGGAAGAACAGAACCCCAGAACCCATGCACTGGAAGCGAGCGCTCAGCGCCCGCCGAGGAGCACTCCGCCAGGACAGCGGCTCCAGGTGCTGCTGCTCCCGCACGCCCCGGCTCCCCCAGCCCGTCACACCCCCACTGGCCCGCCCCCTTCGGCCCCCCCTCCGCCCGCCCCCCAGGAAGGAAGCCCTCCCTCCTACCCTCACCTGCCAAGAGGCTGCAGACGTCCTCGGGGACGGCGGGAGCGTCGGACATGGTGCGGGCGGCGGGGACGGCCGGGGACACCCGGCGGGCGGGGCTCGACGGCTCGGACCAGTCCGGCCTCGGCCCCCGCGGGGCGGAAGCTGAGGCCACGCCCCCCGATCGCAGCGGCGCGGCCGCGAGCTGCGGGGGGCGGGGCTTAGCATGGCGGGGGGCGGGGCCTAACACCACCGGGGCGCGGTTTCCCGCCACGAAGGCGGTGCTTCGAGCCGCGGGGGCGGGGTTTCGCGGCACTGGGCGGAGCCTCATGCCACGGAGGCGGGGCTTCCCGCCGCCCTCCCCGGCCCGGCTCCCTCCCTCCGCGCCCCGGCGCCGCGCATGCGCCTCATCCGCTCTCCCCCGTGTTTACAGCCCGCCGTGAGGGCGCTGCCTCCCACGTGACCGCTGCCGGCGGCCATCCTGCGTGAGGGCACCGCGCGGACCCGCCCCCGCGCCAGAACTAAAGATGGCGCTCGGCGTGACTCCCTCTGCGCGTCTCCGCCCCGAAGGCCAGGAAAAGTTGGCTATTGGATAAAATTACCCGCGGGCCTCTCTCTCATTACTGGCCCAGGGATTATCCCGCCCACCAAGCCAGGGGCTGGCGTGGCCCGCCTCGTCCCACGGGAGTGGGCAGGGCTGGGTCGGTGGGTGTGGAGGGTGGTACTGTGAGGACTTAATTCCTCTCAGACGTGTTTCCAGCCTTCTTTCGGAGCGCGTTGCTGACCTTATCCCTCTCGACTTTCTGTCATTGGCAGTGTCTGTGTTTAGGATGACAGACTACAGCCCAACCTCATGCCTTTGCCGGTGTCCCAATGGCTGCAGCTGGCAAAATCAAGCCATGGAACTTGAAGAAATCAGTGAAACAGTGGGAACAGGCCGGCTCGTATTAGTGTCTGTTAGCACAGGTGTGTGGGCAGCAGCAAAAAGAGATGTTGTTGCTAAGCAACACAGCTGGGCTTCTAGAAGCGCCAACTGCTGGAGTGTTGCTTATGGGGCAGCTTTGGTATGCTTTTCCCACAAATCCCTAGTTGTATGTATTTGGAGCACATCGGTGATGTAATATATTTAGTGTAGAAATAGTCAAAGTAAACTCTTAGCGTGTGTTTCTGTGACCTAGATGGTTTTGGCTGTATCTCTGTTAATGCTGCAGAAGTGTTTGTGTTAGAGCTGTGGTTATGTGAGCACATCTGTACATCATACCAGCGATGGAAAAACACCAAGTAAAAAAAGTTCAATTTATGAAATTTCACCTTTACATCAGGGTAACTATAGTAACACTTGTGGCACAGCTGGCAGTACAGCTGTATCAGTCAGGTATTAAACAGCTCCGTAGTTCTGCTTGGTGTAGCTGTGCCCACTGAAGTCTGCAGTGTAGATGTGGTGTTAGATTACATTGTTCTCCTGACCTCTCACATCTCTTTTAATCACATGGAGCAACTCATTTCAAATACATCTGCGTTTTCAAAGCATTGCAGCTTTATTACCTGACTTTATGGCCAGCCTGGCTGAAACTCAAGCAGTGAACTAACTGACCTGTATAATGTTGTTTAATGGTTTTTATGTTAGTTATCTAATTTCAATTCAACTGTAATAAACATGCACAGGCATCTGGGTGCATATGTGTATAAATAGATCATGCCTCTTTGTTTGTATAAATACCTACTACTCATCTGGTACAATAATATGTTTGATTAATTTTTCTGTAGTTGGCAAAGAAGGCTCTTTAGGCTTATGTTAAATTACACATTTCAGATGTGCAGTCTTGGGAAGCTGCCATAAGGAATAGTAAAATGGCTTGTAGTTTAATTTGCTTGCCCTTTTTCAGGTTAATCATAATCCTACTTTCTTGTGTTGACTTTATGGCACCATCTATTTCTGTTCCAGAAATGTTTCACTTGAACTCTGTTGTAGTCTTTGTTTTGAGATCACTCCACTGATAATTTATTCCATATGTTTACCATTTGTGTAAACCTTTCCTGTGTTTCAGAACATAAGATGGGAAGAAATAACTTACCTTTATTATTTCCCATCCCCCATACTCTAGCCACTCTGGCTTTTTCTACTTACTTTTTTGTTAAAGACCTCCTTGTTGTTGCAGTGAAGACCGGCCTGTCACACAGTCATCGAGATTTGTGACCCAGGCCTATTTTAAGCCTTGTTAAGTTCCAGATTTACTCATAGTTCCCTAATTTTTAAATCTACCACTAATAGGAAGCATAATTCAAAACAGACTCCTTCCTGAAACAAGTCTGGCTTCAGTGCTGTTTCAGCCTGGTTTCTGAGGATTCCACAGCTTGTGCCTCATCGAAACCAGACACACCACTTTGCCTAATCAGGCCCATGGATCAGGGGTTCTTGATGTGTGGGAAGCAACGCCACAGGGAGGGAACACACAGAAGTTTATTGTCCTTCTGTGTGAGGAGAGCAATGAAAACAGGGAGTTCAGAAGGAATAGCCTACCTGGATCTGCAGAGCCTACAGCAATGCAGCTGCAGGAAGAATAAACTTTCCTGTTCAGGAGCAGCATCACTACTGCCATGCCTTCCTGAAGAAATGTGACATACCTGGCTTACTGGGAAATCCAGTATTTTTCCCTTTAATGTTCCACACTTCTGCAGCCATGCTTTTAAAATTTAGATCCTAGGAGATGAATGAAACAGGACCTGTGTGCAGCTGCTGCTTTTTCTGTCTGTACATGTCCTTTAATAGAAAATTAATTGAATTACAGTGCATGCTCCCTGCACTGATCCCTGCACTATTTCACACAGGCAGCAGCAGTCTCGTTGGGGATACTCGGTGCTCTCATCTGTTTGCCCTTCTGACTGTCTGTCTTCTTTTGCTGGACTCCAAACAAAACAGCTAGTCAATGGTCAGAATATTTATATTTTTAAATTATTTAATTACATTGAACAGTAGTTGGCAAAGATTTCCAACAGTAGTTGACAAAGATATGGTAAGCACATAGAGCTGTTAAATGGAAGGAGCACTTACTTTCTTTGCAGAATCGCTTTCTTTATGAGCACAAAAACTGTGTTTAAGAAAATCAGGAAATTATCTTATTGAATGACAGTGCTCCAAACACGGCACCTCTTTATGCCTTTTGACTGTGATTGCTGCACTGAAGAAAAGCAGTGGTGCCTCTAACAGTGGAAAAGCAGATTCAAACCCTTTTTCCGCTGGCGAAACATCATTAATGTTTTCTTAGGATTTGCTGCTACTATTCAAGTTAAAATTGTTTCCTCACAAGCAGAGATACATTCAGGACGTCACAGCAGATGCTTTGAGAATAAGTTTATACATTAACTGTGAAGACTAAAGAAGAGTTAATACTTCATGTAACAACTCATTATGATTTTATGTATCCTCTTCTATTCAGAATCCATCTCCATGAAAGCTTCCTATTTTGCTGTCCTCTTACAGGCATTTTATACAGAAACAAGACCTTGAGGCATTCAAGTATTGTTTGCACAGTAGGGTTGCATTGACTGTACTATATTAGAAAGTGGAAACATGGTCTTGCATTTAGAATTCAGCCTATGGAATTCAGCCCATCAAAGAAGCTGAACACGCTCTTCAGTTTATGAGATGATCACAAATGGAACTAAAATGTACTCAACGAGACTGTAAAAATTTTGAACACCAAGTATGTGTTTCTTTAGTAGTTTGTATGTTGAATAATTTCTACAGTGACATTTTTTTCTACAGTTTGGAGGCTTCGGTGTCACTGTTTAGTGTTCCAAGTTATAAAACTGCTGCACTTTCTTCGTGAAGGTAACCTACCATTTATGGAGTACTTCCCAGGTCAGTACTCTTCTTGCACCTAAAGTTGACTATTATTATTTTAAGACCTCAGTTTGAGTAATTCTCAACTCTCAGGTTTAAAAACATATCTCAAGAAACACAAGTCATTCCCTTCCATCTTCATGTATTCCCATCTCTACAACTTCAGAAAGGTGCTGAACTGAAAAACTGTAAGAATGGTCCCCTAGATATTTTGCTATGTGCCATACCGTAACTACCCATTCAGCTTTCAGAGCTACAGGGTTTGATGCTGAAGTGTTCAGCTTTCCAAATTTGGAGCAACAAGGGCATATCTTTTCATTTTTTACTTGAATATTTACCAGCAATGTCTGATTTTACCTAAGAATTACCTCTGGAAAGAAAGATTGGTGTTTCTATTTTCAAAACTATAGGATAATTAATATATTTTTGAATTATGTTTTCTACATGTTGTAGGAAATATTTTTGCATAAGAATTTCTTTTTACCTGTGCATCCATTAGATTGTATAGGATTGTGCATTATTCAATATTTTATTAGACAAAAAAATATTCTGTATCTCATCAAGGTCGGTGTCTTATTTAATAAAAAATTATTAAGAAAGCTCCTATCAGATAGAGGCTTTCAATAAGATCCTGTTGTAAGGTGATTTTCCAGCTGGATTGATTCAAATGGAACATCCTGAAAGTTACTTTTGGCACAGGTGTGAGATTTCAGTCAACATTTTTTCTCGTAAAAATCTATGAAAGCAAGCCAAAGATAACTCCCCAAGTGTTACAGAAGATTTCTGCTGCTTATCGTGCAAATAGTGCCAATGAAGTCTGGAGACAACAAGATGAATAAGAGCTGTGAGATTTCAGCTCATACTAAATCCATTTGTTCTTGTTTCTATCTCACCCTTTGTTCTTCAAAATCTTAAATGCTGAAGAAGTGAAGACTCTTCCTCAGTCTGTTTCTCCTCTTCAAGATGTATGGCAGTGTCCTGATGGGTCTTTCTGCAGGTGACTGTTTTTAGGAAGGAAGCGAGAGGGAAGCTCTGTTTGACTGGAGTTAATAATTAGATCTTATGTAAACTTTGCTTACTCCTCTATGAAATCTTGATATCTAATGAATATTTTGGAACTGTGAAGATTCTTAATGACTCAGAGGTGAGTAAACATGCTAAAACATCATCTTGCATTCTCCAGAAGTAAAATCTAAACCTCGTCATTCTTTGAGAGGTAGATGAAATAATAAGAGGAACTATGTAACCTCTAATATAAATTTAGTGTTCTTTCTAGTTCTTTTAGCCTCTTATTAACTATGCTGTAATACATTGAGTCATATTTTAAACAAATTATACCATAGGTAATGGAATTAATGAAGAGTACTTTTCCTTGCGTTTCTGTATGAAGATCCTATATCCTTTTCCTAGTGCAATAGAATGGATTCTATCTGATCAGTTCTGTCCCTGTGCCATAAGGCACTCACCATCATCTGAGCCATTGCCCTGATTTTTCTTCTCCATGCCTCTTCCTCCATCACCGAGAAAGGGGCAGCCTTTTTTGTGGCCATTTTGGAGGGCTTACTCTGTCTTTTGGCCTGTCAGGAAACTTCGACCACTCTGCAAGCCAAGCAGAATAGGTACACACTGTGCCCAGGTGACTCTTTTCTGCAGTGGTGACATTAGCCTGCCTCACCATCCTTCATCCAGCAGCTTCTTTTCAAGAAATTTTTAAGAAGGTAGTAGCTGAAGACTGTATCTACCAGATACAGCAACCAGATTTTTGGGAGAAATCAATAGGTGGACAGGTGTCTTTTTGTAATCAAGAAAAATTGTTACTTTGGAGTCTTGGAGGTAAATTTGACTATAATTAGCAGAAGCCTTGAGGCACAGGCAACTTAAGTGTGCCTGTCTGTGTTTTGTGAGCATCAGGGCAATCCCCTTTTTACAGGGGGTAAAACTTCCCTCTTCTTTACATTCCTTCCTTTTAACTTCCCTCTTTTGTATATTGTAGAAGGAACAGTAGCAAAAAGGGAGGAAATGAGGTTTCCAGAGTTGCAAAGCTTTTCTGTGTAATGCTACATTTCCCTTCATAGGGGAAATAAAACAGTCACTTAGTTTTACAGTGGAACTGAATCAGAATCAGAGTAAAATCTAAATGAAATTTCTGCATTAAGCTATGGAATACAGGCTCACAGCCTCTAAACAGCCAATCTTTAAACTGAAATAAAGATAAAGAACTTTCTAAACAATTGGCATTTCTCAAAGAGACACACAGAGCCTTTGACTAAGTTAGTGAAGTGGTAAACTAAGAGTTAAAAAAGAAGCCTCTGTGTTATTTTTATTTTTAAAAAGACAAAGTGCACTTAAGGAGAGTGCTCCCATCAGCCTAAAAAATTAATATAAGACAGATTATTGTCTAGCTAACAAGAGCTGAATGTTGCATCATATGTATAGGCATTCACTCTCTTTCTTTTTAAAACATCTCAAATTAATTTTTGTCTTAATGTGCTTAACCCAATGTTTTTCCTTGAGGCATTCCTAGATGGTTTTTTCCTACTGTTGTGATTGCCACAAAGAGTAACAAATATGAAAAGTATTGCAAAATTTAAAATTAAATATTTTTAATTGTCTGAATTCAGCATTGTCTATTCTTGTCTGAATGCAGCGTTGTTTCTGGGAAACATACATGAAAATCTTCAGGCTTCATATAGAAAGAACTGGTCCAAGTGAGGCAGATATATAGGCTTATTTCTTGCCATGCAAGCTCATTTTCTCTACAAGATGAACATCATCAATTACCTTCTTTAAAGTGATACACAGATATGTAAAATACCATGCCAGATAAGGAGCATTTGTTGTCTCCACTAGAAATTGCATTTGATTTCATTTTATTAAAGTGCTCAACTGATAAGCTTCACCTCAGTGGGTTTAGTTTAAGCTGTGAACTATTATTTTGTAAAATAGAGGACCTTGAAAAACTCCTGATGCAAATACACTTTATAAATAAAGTGTCTTCTGGGATATCACATGACTTACAGTGAGAATACCCAATTAATAAAATAGCCTTTCTCAGCAAGTATTTCTACAATAATGTCCATAAAGTACAGTGTGCCTGGCTAAAACTATTCCAAGACAATCATGGCAATATGCTAAAGAGAACAAGCAGACTTCAAGCCAATATTGTCTCACTTTTTTTACTTCTTAATTTAATAAAAAGCTCAGAATACAGAGACTGATGGGTTTTCAAGCTCTGACTGACGGGTTTTCAATTGATCTTGATGTTTTATAGCTCCCAACCCTTGGGTAACTAAGCACCTTACAAACCAAACCAAAACAGAAACCTTAGGAGGCAAAGAGGAGTTATTACCCCCAGGCTGTAGAAACAGTGCC
The DNA here is from genome assembly GCA_020086605.1 of Lanius collurio. Lineage (NCBI taxonomy): Eukaryota > Metazoa > Chordata > Aves > Passeriformes > Laniidae > Lanius > Lanius collurio. Next base: position 6,141,246 of record JACBWW010000012.1, read on the forward strand.
CAGAAGGAGAAGTGGCTTTGCCAGACTTCTGTCTTCTAGCCAGGGGAAGTATGTGGAAGCATGTGGAGATCAGATCACAGAAATCCTGAAAAAGTACAACCACTGCTGGGCCATACCACCCCTCTAGCAGGCCACAGTAATTCTTCAGCTGTCACTGGCTCACTGGAAGATCATTTAATTCCTGTCCTTTCAGTGAAAAGTGTTGTATATAGAGTCCTTATATTTTTGCTTGGCAGAACTGCCTTCATCACTGTTTTTGCAGCTTCTTCTCTTTGCCGGGCATGAGCCTGATGCTAGCTAGCATTATAGATGCCATTAGCAGCTTAAAAGCTAAAAAAGTTGGAAGGAGACTGATCTGGTTTATATTTAATTTAAGAAATCAAAGCACCATATACAAGTCTGCTTCCACAGGTTTGTGTTTGCCTTCACTGACATCTGTATGGATCTTTGCAGATGGGAATCTCCTGGCTTCAACCATGATGTGAAGAAGCACCTCAGCCTCATCTCCTGTCTATCTTTGCTGCTCCCACTGAGGCTGCTGACCTGAAAACCAGCTGCCACTTCTGTAGTGTCTGCTGAGCAAATGCCTCCATGATGTATAAAGTATATTAATCCATAAAGTGTGGAACTGTTGTGCCTAAATCTAGCACTGCTAATCATTAGAGATTCAACATCCTAGACCTAGTCACTGATGAATAAAAGAAAACGAGGCTAGGGCATGGAACACAGTCTCAGGGCTTCCCAATCAACTGCTTGATTTTACCTAATACACTGATCTATCTTACCCTTTTCTGCATAAAAGTTTATCAATGCAATTATTCCTAATGAAAATATTAAATACAGTGCCAAACTCATGAGCCAGAGGGCTGTTTTTTCAAGTTTTTCATTACCTGCTAAGTAAATTAATTAATGCAAATGAAACTCTAGTGTCATAAAACGACATCCTGTTCTAATTGAAGACAATGGCAAAACTGCCATTGACCTCCATGGGAACAGGTTCAGGCCCATAACTTTCATACATTGTACATTAAGCGACATAATCAGAAATAGTATCTTCTCCCATTAAAATGAGGTATAGATATAGCATGACAAGTAGCAGCACAGGGACCCTTCTGATGACTGTAATTAGAGGTTTTTAATGACAGGTTAGGTATGTTTAATATGCAATTCCACGTTGCTGTTATACTATCAGATTCTATTCAGGATCTTTACATATAGCATAACTGAATTCAGAGGCAGATGAATGTTCCCGATATTTCAAATTCAGCAGTTTTGCTGATTTAGCACCTTCTGAAGCATGCACCATGTGGTGAACAAACACTGCAAGCAAAGATGTTTTCCTCTGAGGTTTGCCAGGGATTTAAAATTTTAACACTTTCCTACTCTCAGATAGAAAAAGTGTTGTTATGCAGATACAAAGAGCTGTGCAATCATTCTAATAGGTATAATTTCATTATCTCTGAAGAATTTAGGTGTGGAGCCAACTCCATGTATTAGTTAATAACCAATCCATTACTTGATTAAGTGACTTACATGAAGAAAGTATATCATCTATAGATTTGTCTGCTTGGAATTAAGTCATAACAAGATATCGAAAATATATATTTTTCAAGTTTCAATATCTTACGTAAAAATCATTGTGCCAGATCACAATGAAATCTTCTGAAAAATAATAATATGCCTTAAAAATAACAGATGTGTAAATGCATAAAAACAATATAAAAATAACCTAAGGCGCCACTAATTAAGCATGAGTCAGTGCTTCCAGTAAATTCATGGCAACTGGAAGCAACAGGAAAAGAATTGTCTATCTCAAAGCATCGCCAGCTTAGTGTATAAACTTGATCCAAAGGGTTTTAATGTCTCATGTATTTAAGATTGCCAGTTGATATCCATATATACAGTTGCCTTCTCTTGGGATTTTTCTCTCTCCCCCTAACTTAGCTGTAGCTTCGTCAGAAAGTCATTACCATCTGATATAGTAATATTTAGCAATTATTTTATGAGCTGGTATGTTTCTGTTCTTTCTGTAGTGTTTGGAATGTATTTTGGCTAGGAAGCCTGAAGCTAAATACTCTGTCATTCATAAGCCATGCCAGGGATTCTTGGAAACACCTGCACCTTGCAAATGCCTTTGAGATATGTCAGAACACTGTTTATTTGCACCATACCAACCGCATGTCATCTGAATTAATTTTCACATTCTTTTCCTGATGGAACACGGCTCTGAATATAAAAATTGACACATGTGAGTGCAGTATGGTTAAAGAGGTATTGATGCTTAGCCAAAATTATGCAACCTATCTTTACTGGCCAGCAATACGATTAAACTAAGGTATCTTTGTGAGCTACATATTAACAGCGCCTTTCTCAGAGATGCATCAAGAGATGAGTCCAATAGTGATGTGAATGTAGTGAGAGTGAAAGATACAGCAGTACTAGAGTAGTATCACAGTCTTGAATAAAGGCAATACAGCAACGCTCCCCAGCACTCTCCTGCATAACAGCAAACACCTTGGGGTGAAAACTTCTTCACTCCTTTTTCAGCAGTATCAGGTCACTTGGAGAGCAGAAATGAAGTGGAAGAAACCATGTTCACTTGTAGTCCTTCAAAACATCATTAACTTTTTCTTTAAACGATTCAGTAACACAACAGCAGCAGCTGGTGCTTGAATCGGTATTAGGGAAGATTCAAACCTGTACCTCAGGAAGGCTGCAGTAAGATTTGTTAATCTCCTGTGTTGTGGCTTTAGGAACATAGATTTGAAGACTGTATTACTCAAAAGATTGTCCTTTTTTCTCTCAATCTCTCCTCCACATTTGCTTTTCTTTTGGTTTTGCAACACTAGTAAAGTAAAGCACTCTGTAGATGGCTTATCTGAAAGCAGGACTGTAGGAGGAGGATCTGATATGCACATTTTTGTCCCGTTTCATGCCATATATTTATCTAAAAGGGGTGGGGGTGGCATACTGGTAGGCATAGTGCTTTTATTACACAGATTGCTAGCTGTGTCTATCAGTTTTCTATAAAAGAAAGCAAATAATGGTGTCAAGCTCAACACTTGTTTCTACATGTTCCTAAATCAAAGAGGAAAGTTGGGAGACAGATGATGATTTATTTTCACTGCAATTAATATCTGGGTGTGTCTGGGTATTGCTTGCAAAAGTACACCACTTCTGGGGGATGTGGGAAGCCCTGCCAGCCCAGTAGCCTCTCTGGACAGGGAAAGCTATCAGGTAAGGGACTCCAGATCACATGGGGCTTGTGAGTGCATGGAAGAGCAAACAGGTAATTACCTCTGATCTTTTATTTTGCAGAAAATACTGCCTTCTTTCTAAATAAGTTGAGTACTAGATCTAGTAAAACAGCTTTGGTCTTGTGATTGACTTCTGAGGGAGGTTTTTTCTCAGTCTGGCATGTATGAATGATCTTGCTGTTTTCTATGTTGGTTCTCTTAGGTCTTACAACTCACACTTCAGCCTCTCTACAGAATTTATAGAACCTTCTCTCCTATTCATCTTCATATTTGCATGAACTTTTAAATAATTGAAGTATCTGAGAAACATTTGCTCATTTCTAATGAGGTTTAAAACAGAGTTTCCAAGACAGTACTGGGTACATACATAGACGTATGTGTATAATTGCATCGCACCAAAAACACCATATTCTTGGATGCCTTGGTTAAAATGACACATTATGGATAGTAGCTGTCTGCAGGAATTTATGTCCAGTTCCATGTTTGAAGCTGGACATACTCTCCTTAATTATAATAAATATGTTACCTGGTTTTGTTACAGCTTCTGCCTGGCCATGGTCTAATGTGCCCATGGCAAGGAAAATATTGCTTCCATTCCAATGGCATAATGAGAAACTGTGTTTAATGTGTTGGCTTTAACACAGTATTTATCAGAACATTATCCTTTGAAATTGTCAGTTTATGGCATGATAATTAGATCTGGTACTTGAAACCTGTCAAGTAAAAGGAAGCTTTCTTCAATAATCGTATTCCTTTTCACTTCACAGGTGGAGCCTAATAAAGTGAACTGCTAAAAAGTATTGAGACAGTAGGAGGCTTGGCATTTCAGTCAGTGCAACAAAGACTGCATCCCAAGAACTTGCTTATATTGTTTTTCCATATACAAGCCTTCTTCATGAGTAAATCCTCTCTTACAAACTGGAACTATAGATTATTGAGCAATAAAGGATGGAGGGAAATGTTGTAATGGGGAATGAACATGATTGTGTAACTAATAAATAATAAATGCATGGGTGATAGCTAAATATTAATAGGAAATCTTAAATATTTACTTTGGTGCAGTATCTGTTATTGAATGAGATATAATCTGGCTTGGCCTAACCTGCAAAGCTGACTGTCTCAGCTCACAAGAGAGAGGCCTTTTCAATGTAAGTTCCCTAAGCACTATGAGAAACTCTGAGAAGTAACAGGTGAAGTGTTATTCCACCTCTGGAAATGGAAAGGTAAAAAGTTAACTAATTCTAAAATAAAGTCCATGGTGCAGCTGTTGAGAGCATTGCACTACTGGCAATGATGACAGTTAAAGTAGTTAGCCTGAAAATTATAAAATTATTTCTGAATATTAATTGGCTTAATAAATTGTTCCAATAAATCTTTAGACAAAACATGGTGAAAGAAAGCCTTCTTGAAGAGGTTAAGACTTTCAAAAAGTTAACTAATTCATTCCTTAATTCTAAATAGTAGAACTAAGGAATAATACTGACTTTTTTCTACTGATGCATGGTTTTTAACATCACATCTTGTCGTAAATTTTGTAAATTTGGGTATAATGTGTATTTGATGGGCTGATGCTACAGTACATGAAGTATATTTTCCTTTTATTCATTTTTCTGAAACAAAAATATTGGAACTCTGAAGACTGGCAGCATGGCATGTAATCTAAATTCCTTGCAATTTCTGTTGTATTTTAAAAAGGATGCAGGCATTGATTCACTCCAGGTCTTATGTTTAAATGATTCCACGGTGATGGTTCACTTTAAAAATGTGATTAGGCAACTTTGCTGACATTAACTTACAGCAAAAGTTAGCTTCTTAAGTGCTGAAAATACATCAGAAAAAAGCCTCAGCCCATGCAACTCTGATGGAAGCAACTGATTGCTATTTTTAAAAATCTCAGTCTAAACTTGACTGAGTGCCTAAGCAAACATTCAGAACTTGGTTCATAAACTAAACTATGGGAAATCTGTCCTGAAAAACACCAGGGGTTTTGCCTACTAATATACCCAAAGGTGTGCCTGAAGTCATTAGGGAACAAAGACCTGTCTGAGAAACATTATGAAGATTAATAACTGTGCATACAAGATTGGAAAGGAGCAAGCAGAGGGCATATTGCTTATTGCCTGTATCTATCTGGGACTGGGATGAAAAATAAATCAAATCCAGAATGGTTTCTGAAGAGGTTTTAGAAAAAAAAATAGAGAGTTGTAGCAGGGCAAGTGTGGTCCCACTATAAGTACAAACAACCTTTCTTCCTACCTCCTAGAACATTTGAGAGAAATAAGACCTCCTCCAAAAAGAAGGCTGATGGTAAGATACAAATGCAATATTATCATATTCATTTCAGTAACAGAATGAATTGTTCCTTGCTGGGATAACTGAGAAGTTTCCATTTTGAACATTTAGGCATGTAAGATGATGAGGTGCGTTAGAATGTGTTATCTGGGTTTTGGCCATCTTATTTCTTAAACAAATAGTGTTTCTTAAGCAATTCCTACTCCAGGAATGTTTGACATACCTATGTTTAAATGGAAAACCTAGAGGAAGGCTCACAGCCTCCTTGTGTCTTTATCCCATGGACTTGTAAGACACTAGGCAATAAATAATTTAATACTTTATTCTTGCACCTAGAAGATAAACAGTTAACCACACACACATGCAGTACAGTGTGAGAAAGTGGAGTATCTTGGGAATTATTACAGAAAACTGTTGAATTTCATGTTCCAACACATGATACCCTCTCACATGACTCGTCTCTTGCTTGGAAGACTTAGCCCTCTGGAAGGTACAGTAGAACTACTGGCACAGAAAGGAAGAGATGTATGGATATAACGTCAGTCATGGATTGCACTTACTTGGCTTGAACGCTTCAAAATTTCTCAGGTCAGAAGTAACAAGACAGAGGGAAATTGATTCTATCAGTTTTAAAGCAGTTTGTGTAAGTTATAAAAAACACTTGGCTGGTTTTATTCCCTTCATTAGAAACAATGGAAAGAATTAGTATCTGCCTCTTACAGGGTCCTATTCTTCAGACCAAAGTCATCTAGAAGAGATCCAGAGTGGTTTTGGTTGTAACTGGCTGCAAACTATTGTGATGTGTGCATACAAAGGGCAAAATAGGAGAATTTTTTCATATGCAGCTCATTTCATTGCAAAGTATAACTTCTTCTAACAAGCACCACCTAGCTACCCACTGAAGGATTAATCAGACTGGTGCATATCAAAAGGATTGGACTCTGGTAGAAAACAGTCAAGGAGCCAGACATCACTTCTATTGGCAGACAGCTTTTTTGAAGCATTTGTCCACAGGGATAAATTCACCTTGGCTTGTAGGGGAAAATGTGTACGGCACATACCTTCTGTGCTTAAAGTGTTTGTCATTGTCTTTTCGTGAGGAATATGCCAGAGATGAGAAGATTTAGTTTCCATCAAAAGCTCTGCAGAACTGTCAACAGGAGAAGCTGTAGGGAAGACAAGCTGGATCAAATGACATCCTTTGACACGAGCTTAATGCTCCCTTGACATGACAGCTAGTGGGTGGGTCTGGTTTTGCAGCCAAGAGTATAATTCTTGTGAAAGATTAAAATAGGTTTCAGTACAGGATTATGGCAAATCAGATTTCACAACAGGTTAGAAATTTCCAGAAGAAAGTTCTTTCTTACTTTGTGTTGTTTCTCCCATGACTTTTCTTTATTTCTGTCATTATACTGTCAAAATCCAGAAGTTAGATGGAGAGACTCAATACAAAATACCTCTGTTCTCTATGGTGATCATGATGGCATTTGCCCTCACAATGTCCTGTTTAGCTGGCTTTTTCTCTTTGCACATTTCCAGACCCTCTAAGGTTTTTTTTTAGATTCTAGTCTGCCCTTTAACAATATCATCTTCTTTTTGGGACACCATTTTTCATTCTCTTCCTGCTTTGTCCAAAGAAGTGGAAAGATCCACACCATTTGCTGAACAGTATTTAAGCTCTCCAAGTGACCACTAATTTTAACACTGACTTATGGGAAACAGTCTTAATGCTGAGTAGTGGTATTTGTGAAACTGATGACATTTCTTAATGTCAGCTGCAATCATTTTGCTCATAATTGGTTCTGATTACAACATTTATTTTCATCAATTTCATTTTAGAACCTCTGTAGCATTAATAATAAATACACTGCATGTAAAAAGCTTACAACTTTTTCTGCAGCGCTCCTGAGACGCTCTGTGGTGATCTTGGACATGAAAAGAATCTGCTCCATTCGTGGACAGCAAGGAATATGTCGTAAGTAGTATATTTGTGACATCTTTCAACAGAATTAATAATTGATGCATTGCAGTATTATACCAGAAGCACAGGTGCTATATAAGACAAGAGTCTTTCAGCTGGAAATCAGTCTACAGGAGAAAAGCCTTCAAAATACAAACCTTTTACTGTCACCATGGACAGAATACTGGACATTCACAACACACAAATGTCCAGGTTTTAAACTTGCAAGCTGCATTAATGTGGCAGTTAAATTTGCTAGTCTGAAAGCTGTACTTGTAAAATATTTATGAATACATGCAGTTGTCACTGCAAAGAAACTGCACTGTCAGCTCAACTTCTCTCCCTAATTGTTTCTTCTCCCTGTCTTCCCCCCACTGGAATGTATTCCATGAAATTCAAAACATGAGCCTAACCTTACTTAAAAAATACCTACATGGTAGGTGCAAAAGAAAAAAATAAGAGCCATTTTCATGATATTTTGGTCATTGTTTTATCCACTCTGAAAGGTTTCATTTTGGTATACCTTAATGGGAAATTAAATTCTTTTTCATGACTGTATTTTCTTCAAATTAAAAAATTAACTCTGAAGTATGCTTTGATTTTTTTTCCCACAAAATTTAAACTGTTCAGTAAGTCACCCAGTGACTTTACAAATGCCCTGGATAGCTGCCTAACTGGGTTTTGTGGGAAAAGAAGGTTGAAAATGAGGCTGGAATGATTAAAAAATATACTACATTCTTTAAATACGTATTGTACCTGTCAGTTTTCTTTGTCCCAAAGCGACCATAACTTTTATATTTAAACAATGACTGATTTTATGTATATCTTGATCTTATTTATGAACACTTCCATTACTGTGAAATGTCCTCATGTACATTTTGGAGGGCTCAGGAGCTAAACAGACTAACCAAGAAAGGAAGCACAAGGAAGAAACCTTATTGTTTCCTTACCTGACTGCAAATTGACATCAGTGTGATTTTTCTTCAAGAGGTGTTCAGGGCTGGATCCTTTCTTTATGTAGTATTGAATTGGGGCAGGGAGGAGAGGGGAACAAGAAATTGAAATGTTAATTCTGGTCTTCCAGTTGCTCACTTGTGATTGTATACAGACAACAGGTACAACCACACTTATTTAGCACTTTCACATCTTCAAACACTGCAGCTCAAAGTGCCAGTGTAATGGTACTGAAGCTTGGGGCTCAGGGTGAAAGGGTTCTCCAGATGAGCTTGGAGTAGTAGCTGTGGTCCCTACCTGCTGCATGTCCAGCATTTCAGCATCTCCAACAATTAAATAGCTCCAAAGTCAGGGCTGATATCACTAAAACCAGTGCACCTTTGCCAATACATGTCCTGCTAAACAGAGCCCACATTCCACCAGCCTCAGCAACCTCCACACCCTTGGGGTCTAGCTGGAGGAGAAGTGCAAAGTCCTGCACTTCACAAAGGGCATTGCAGAGTTCTGCAGCTGAAGAGGAACAATTCCATGCACCAATTACATGCTGGAGGCGACTATCCGGAAAGCAGCTTGGTGGTAAAGGACTTCACAGTCCCTGTGGACACCATGCTGAGCATGAGCCAGCAATGTGACAGGACGGCAACAAAGGCTAAGAGCATCCTGGGTTGTATCAGGAAGATGATAACCAGCAGGTTGAGAAAGGTAATTATTTTCCTCTACTCAGAACTGGTGAGACCACACCTGAAGTGCTGTGTCCAGTTCTGGGCTCCCCTGTACACGATTGACTTGAGCATACCAGAGCAAGTTCAGAAAGGGGCCATGAAGACAGTTAAAGCAAAAGAGCATCTGATGTGCAAGGAGAGGCTGAAAGGGAGGATTTTTCAGCTTGAAGAAGTCTCAGGATGATCAAACACTAGAACAAGTTTGCCCAGAGAGGTCAGAGAACTTCCATCTCTGAAGATAATTGGAACTAGACTGGACAATGTTGACTGTTCAATTAGCAAGCTGCAGTTGACATTGCTCTGAGCAGGAGGGTTGGATTAGATCATCTCCAGAGGTTCCTCCTACCCTCAAACATTTTGTGATTCTGTGATGGCCAGAGTTTGATCATGTTCCTTATGAACGCTGGGATAAGTACAGATAGCATGGGTCAGATTTTGTGTAGGTATAATTTTGACCTGGGAAACCTGCATGTCTGTAGAAATCTGGACCTGGGAAAACCCTTCCAGAAAAGGTTTTGGCTCTTCTCGGTGCTTCTGGTACAATGGATCCTTACAGTACAGTTTGGATTGTTCCCTCTTCACAGCAGTGCAGGGATGACTGCTTACCCACTCATCTGCACTGCTCTGTCTGAAAGAGAGAGACGGAGTTGTTTGGGGACTCATCCTCATGGAGTCTCATTCACCACAGTCCTGGCTGTGGAGCGAGCATCACCAAACACTGCAGACCATCTGGCACACTTCTGAGCCAGCAAAATGCTGACTGAAGTGTGGGTAAAGAGCTCTGGCACGCCACTCTCTGAGAGCACTCAAGGCAACATCCGATACAATACTGGCCCAAATGTGTGTGCTCTGTTGCACAGAGACTGCATTTAATGAAATCCTTCTTATATAACACAGCTGATGGAAACGGATAGATATATATTCACCAACTGACATTTCCAGGGGTGAATTTTACCAAAATCTTTATTCACATTTAAACATATGATATAGCTTTTTCCTCCACAGGAAAAAAAAATAACTGCAAATGTCTGTGACACTTGAAAAATCAAAGTCTTTTAAAGTAATAAAGGCAATGCTCAGAAAATATTATGAACAGTAGCCCTACTACAGTATTTCCTTTAAAGAGACATCTGGGGTGAATTAGGGCGCTGCTCAGGCTGTGGCACTGCTGCAGATGTCGAGGTGTAAACGTGTTTTGCAGGGACTGTAGATATGTGATCATGTATAATGCTTTTATTAGGAGCTCAAGCACTATATTTCCAGTAATATAAAGAATGACAGAGAAGAAAAGAAATACCTTCTGAGTTTGAATTACAGCCACATCTAATGAGCTCAGAGGTGTTTTTCACTCAACTTTGGTATTACTTTTCAACTCCTGCAGCTTAAATGAGCCTACTGATCATAACAGTAAATATGGGCTCAAAGAATATCCCAAGAGGTGTCATTAGTAACATATTACATCCTTTTCTAATTTGTACACTTACCAGGTTGTGGGATTTCACAGGACTGATGAAACCTCCAGAATTTCATGTTTCCCTCAGCAGTCTGCAATAACCCTTAGTCTGAATGACATGTATTATTTCCTTGTTGAACTTGTGATGTAGAGGTTTTGGTAAAAGATTTATTGTAAGGAAAACTAGATGTTTTATTTCCAGCCTAATTGAATACATTATTGCTCTGAGTTTAAAAATGCTGAGGTGATATATAACACCTCAACACAACAGTACACATGAAATCTGCAGCAGGAAGGTTTATTGGACTACAAATCAGAATACAGCTGTTGATAGGAGAGCTATATACCTTAAGTTGCAATATGTTACAATAAAGTTTTACTGTGTAAGTCATAGTGGGAAATAAAATAAAAGTCTGATAAAATAGTTAAGCAATACTTACTTTTACTGACTGGAAAAAAGGCAGGTGCCAGAACTCAAATCTTCTCTCTTGTGTATGGATGATGAAAGGGCCACCATAGTGGAATCTCCCTGTCACCGTTACACAGGAGATAGTGATAAAGCTACTAATCCCAGTAAGGATTAACTGCAGAACAGCTTCCAAATTTGCCCTGGAATGGAAAGTCTGCTCCAAGTCATGTTTGTTGTTTGCCCAAGTATTTGGACATAGTACAGACAAGCTGCAGAGCAGCCAGGGGATATGGAATTCTCTCTTGGTTCTGCCTGTGCCCAGCAGGCAGGACTGCCACGCAGATGAAGCCTGCGCTGCTGCTTCAGCCTCCCTGCTCCCTCCCACTGGCTGTTATGGCCTCAAGAACCATGGAAATGCCTGGATCGGGGGCTTCTCTGCTTTGCATCCACTTGACTTCTTGTAACTCTCTGCAGCTGGATACCTGCAAAAATTGGTGCCAGCTCCCTTCTGCAGCGTGTAGTAGTGCCCTTTTGTGATAAAATCAAAAACAGAGATGCTATATTGCTCTTTCCTGGAACTTTGGGGATGGGAAATAAGATGTCATTAGTAGAGGATTTCTGCAGAAGATCTTTCTTCTTAGGTTTAAGTGATGTCTACATCCTTTTACTCTGGGTTGAATTTTTGAATAACATGAAATGCTAATTTATACCCTTTCTCTCCCCTTATATCTCCTATCTAATTTTTTTTTTTCCCCAAGCATATATTTCTAAGTAACAGTTATTCAAATTATAAACTGTTCTGCAGAGTATCAGAAGGTCTGGAACATCATACTGACAAAGAGAATCTGTAGCTGGCTCTGTGTGTTATGGCTTTTTTACCTGTTCATAACTCCTCCTGCTTTGTACTTGAGCTACCTTTAGTCTCAGTAGAGAGAAAGGAGGTGGGGAAAAAAAAGCCAAATAATATTTTCCAGAGGTCTGCAAAACACCTGGGCCTGATATCTAATATTGTGACAAATATAGAACCATAACAAATGTAAGAATTAATTAATTTTAAGAATTAAATTAATCACCCTGTGGAATTTATTATATAAATATATTAATTGGGCTGCAGTCCTACCTGATAGCACTGGGCCTAGCTTAAATTGTGGTCATGAAATGTTTATTCCACATCATTAACATCTGAGTTCAATATGGGTCCTAAAAGGAAAGTGACACAGAAATTTTCCAGATAAAAATGTATAAGACGCTTTAAAGAAAATAGACCACCCTGTTAGCTTTAAGCATGGTGTGTCTACCAGGACGAGTTCTTTTCTTTTGCCAAAACCATAAGTCCAAGGATTATAACCCCACTAAATATCTACATGTCTACCTTTAGATGTTTGATGAGCTTAAGAGGAACTATTCATCTTTCCAAGCTCTTTTTCCATCAAGACATACAAGATGATCCAACTGCTCAGCCTGTCAAAAGTTTGTCAGTCTTCCAATTCTCTTTCCTGTGGCATAAGATTTCCATTAAAAATAAAGCCCTCAAGTGTTCATTGCACACTTGAAATATGGTTCCGTGATGAAGCAGAAGCCAGAAGGTTGTGAATTGCCCCTATAAGTCCCATCTGAGTAGTCCATCTCACACTCCCTTCCAGTATTTTCAATACAGCCATTACTTGATCTTGCTTTTACTCTGCCAAATCTCATATTCTTAGCTACTACTGTTCCTTTTTTTGTTTAAGTTTCTTTTTGTTGTTTGTCCTCTTTCATTGGTTTTTAATATAAAGTAACTTTTCCCTGTACAGGGCGTCTTTGTGTGTTTCTCTTGATGCACCAATTTTCTGAACTAACCTCCATCTATTGTTTTAAACAATTGATCCATGGGCTAAAATGGGAAAACAGAATAATCCCTCATTTAAATGATCAATGGAAAGGAATGACTAGGGGAAAATGTTGATCACTGCTGCAGCCCTAATCATCCAAAGTGTTAGTGCAATTTAGAGACAGGAGGAGGGGAAGAGATTTACAACATTGGGAACTCCCAGGGAAGGAGGTCTGTAAGGAATGGCTCCCATATGGAACTGGAATGCTTTGTACACCCTGGCTTAGCAATTAAATTTACAAGGTGTTGCTAAGTAGCAGTACCCCTGTAAACTCAGCAAATGCTGGAAATGCTGTTACAAAACTAGAGACTTCTTTTATTGCTTCTCACATTTCAATAGGGAGAAAGTCATTAGCAGAAGGCTGTTCTTCGTACAGACTTCCCATTTGGAGAGTTGGGAGGTGTATTCTGATAAAAGATCTGTGAGAGGATGCAGCATGGCTCTTTGGCAAATGCAGGTTTTTCTGTAGGGAGGACAAAATATGGAGCAAAACAAGTATATTGATCTAAATTAGGAAGTATGTGTCTGAAATGACTGGTCAGTCATTTACTTACACACCCACACGTATATACATATACATGTGTACATTTCCCTTTGGAACAAAAACTGCCTTTTAAATTCTTCTCAGTCAACTTTCACTGACAAACTTGCTTGACAGGCATCAGGGACCTGAGGCAAGCTTCAAAGGAAAAAGTAGCCATCACTCATGCTTCATTGGATTTCTATGACAGAATGATCAAATCCTGTAGAACCTGGCATAAGCACATCATTATCAAACCCTGCTTTAGCATTTCTTAACTGATCACGGAGGCTGAGGTCCTTGGTGACTCCTGTTTTCTGACACTGTTTGTAGTTATTTGACCTTTTCTCAGTGGATAATCCACACAAAAAGCCCTAATTACTTCCCCAGCTTTGAGCGGTCCAGCACTGTGAATAATCAATGACACTGATTTAGGTATTGCACAATCAGATGCTTATGGTGTTTAAAGAACATTTTTCCATTGACCTGCCACAGCCGTAGGACAATACCGAGCGCTGAAGTTGCTGTTGTAATCACAAGCTGGCCAAGTGACCTTGGGGGTCTGAAGTTGATTACTAGGGCCTTGAATTGAACAGATACAATACATTTTTAATGATCTTTTAATTTTTATTTTCTTAAAGCAGCACTTAGTCACAATGCATCTAGCAAGATACTGACAGAATCTCAGAAAAAGATTTGTCTATAAACATAGCTGAGTATTTTTTTCTTTCTTAATATCACCTAATTTTTATTTTGACTGTTAGAAAGCACAGTCACAGGAGGTATTTTGTCTTTAAAAAACAAACAAACAAACAGCTGGGCACTTGAGTATCTCCTGCTTCAAAAGGATTCAAGGATGAAACTAGAACAGGAGAAAAGGAGAACAGAAATTGCCTAGATATTGCTATAGACTACAATGTGTGTGAGATGAATAGGATGTGGATTCTTAGAAATTATTCATTCTCTCATTCACTGGGTTCTTCTGCCCTGTTCACATAATATGAAAATGCACTTTATTATCCTGGGTTGTTAGGCTTAAGTCTACCACCTGCTCAGTTATTTCAGCTTTAAAAACTAAAAAGAGTGAGCAGTCCTATTTTGTTTTGCCTAGAATAAAAGCTCTGCAGAGATTTTTTCTAAGGAGCCATTTTCTCAGGTAAAATTTATGATGGAATACCAGATCATTTGGAGGTGGCTGTAAATCACATGAATCTTCCACTAATGAGATAGAAAATATGAAGTATTTGGTGGGGATAGGCATAAAAAGAGGGGAAAAAAGGAATTTCCCAGCAGAAATTTCAATGAACCAAGAGAAAATTTTCCTCAGTTACATTTTGGGGTTTTTAACAAAACCTGTTTGTGTCATTGAAAAAAGTATATTTCAGCAAAAGGCTCAAAGGTTTACTGGAGAACTTTGCAAGACTCAGTGTGTTTCTTCAGATAAATCCCAAGCAGTTAAAAGGAAACAAGGATCAGGGGAGCATAGTTTGAGGGAAGTCTGTGGGTGGCTCCAGCACCTTTCCTCTCCCAAAGCAGTAAGCTGTTGGGGTCACCCCTAATATGCAAGCCCCTGAAGCAGAAATAGCAGGAAGAAGCACTTGTATTGTGGAGAGTTTTTTGTTCTTCCAGGCTTCCTGTCAGGACATGAAGAGGAAGATAAACAGAAGTATATAGTAAGAGCAAGGATATCTTATCAAATGAGAACCGTCTTTGTCTGTGCAGCAGGAAACCCCTTCCTTTTCTCTCCTTTGAGGACACAACTGCACTTCTGCACCCCCTCAAATAAAATGTCTTCATAAGACACCTGCTTATGTTTGCATCCATCCTGATCAAACCTAAGCAATAATGTCTGAGGAAGTGATTGAGAAAGTGCTTGTTGTAAAAAGTTCGCATTGTGGAGGCATAATATGGGCACAGCCTGCTTAGAAACCACTTTTGGAGATGCCAGACAAGCAGCATAAATAACATTAGCTGTCCTGAAAAGCTGGAACTCTCCACCTGTGTGGTTCTGCTGCAGATGACCAGGCAAGAGGAACTGCAGGACAAACTTCATCTTTTATCTGAGAGCTCTTTCCTCACTCAAAGAACAGGAGAGAAAATGCTTTCTGTAGAAGAGGAAAAACAAAGTGCTGTACCTAGCATGGCTCCTGAAGTGAAAACAGGCGTTGCAGTAAGCTCATAAATAGGGTGAAACAGTTGTTGGGGCAGCTGTCTTCTGTCCTGCTAATTCACATCTTTCCAGGGTACATTGTAGTCTCCTTAAATACACAAATTACTGTCAGATGTACTTGTCTGATCAGAGACTGCACAATCCAGACAGACGTTGCAGGATGACGGGAGCAGAATTGTGCAATTTATAGACTAAAATATCCTGAAAGGAGAGGCAGAAAGTTCTTGTAATAACTTGGCCTTGGAGGTTTATACTGCTCCTAGTGATTTCACTTTGCTTAACCTCTCAAGGAAAATAAACTAACTTTCCAGTGATCTTTGCCAGCTAAGTTTGGTATAATTTTTAGAACAAGCTGGTTTTGAACACTGTCTACAGTGAAATGGACACGAACATGCATGACTGTTTCATTAATATTACCTACATGAAGAATATTTAGATTCACAAAATGTTTGTTTCTGGGGTGTCACAAACTGTACTAAAACTTTTTTTTTCAATTGCCTTGTAAGTGGTCAACACACTAGTTACAAACTGATTCAGTCTGCAGTCAAAATTTTCCTTTTTTTTGGAAAGGATGTCTCTGAAACTAATTATTCTGAGCTGAAATAGTGTGCAGCAGTGAAATCTCTTTTTTCTATGACTGACCAAATCTGTGTGCTGTCAGCCTGCTGCATATCAGTCAACTTCATTTCACCTCTCATTTGTCACGACATCCCTTTAGATGGTTGTACTGTGGTCAGAAACCAACTGAGCCTTAAATTCCCTGGAGAGGTATGTCTCTGGATGAAGATTAAGCTGCACTTGATTTCAGCAGTTTCTGACCAGGGAGAGTTTGAAAACAGGCTGTTTGTCTCTTTTCTCTGCAGTGACTCCATTTCTTTGTACCATATGGTTATATTTATGTGCTCTGTTGAGTGAGACCTTTAGCAGCCTTTAAGCTGAGGATGGTGTCAGTGCCAGAGAAGGAGCTGTTTTCTAGACAAGCAGGAGGCCTGAGCATGATTTTGGAGAAATGGCATTGTTTCTAAATGTCACTTCCTATCCTTAAAATCTTTTCATTCAAATACTGCTGAGTCTAATTTTATGAATAGAGGATGATTACAGTAGTTAGTGTTGGCTAGGTGAATTTTTCTTAATTAATATATGGACAAATGGTCTTTCCTCTGTGCTAGATTCACCGGTATTAAACCAAGATGAGATAAAACCTAATTGAAATAAATATTCCAGCTCTCAGTCTCCTGATTGTTCTTTTCTAAATCAGATAAAAATGTGAATGAGGTGCTTAGTCTTATTTCCTCCAAAATCAGAAATTCTCAAGTATTATAATTTCTCAAGTCTTCAAATTGTGGGTAGCCTGCTACCTTCAGTAATTTCCTGAGATGAAAGAAGAATTGGCTTTTTCACAGGCTGCCGTGGTGGGTGTTAATATCAGAGCAGCTGAGGACCAGGTGGCTGTTCAGCAGACTTCCTTAGGAAGGTGTGGATTTTTAGAAAGTCTGAAAATCAAACAAAACTTTGCTAGTAATAAAAAAGTAAGAACCTCTTTCCAAGTTAGGGGTAGTCTTTTCCGTGTAACTTTGTTACTAAGGAAATTATATCTAAACAGCAGGCACTTCATTATCACATTCTCTGCTAGTGCTTAAGAGATAGTCACTAAGTGTTTACACACACTGATATAAGACTGTTGATTCTGCTGAAAAATAGCATGTTAAGTAGTAACTTAGTTGAATAACATATTTTCAATTTATTGATTCCAGTCAAATAAAAGCTATGTGATTCATAGTGGAAATACAAATACAGTGGCACATCTCAGGAATTCACAGGGAGTCAGATTTGTACTCTTACACAGGTTGGTAGTTGCCTCCAGGCTAGACGATGACCCTTCATTCTGTAATAATCCTGGTAACTCATCTACACAATAATTCTTAAAAGGTGACATAAAAGGTGTTGCTTGCATTTTTCAAAATTTTTGTGCAGTTGAATTATCAAGACCCGGGCCTCCTGCAGGAGGAGGGGAGTTTGTGCCTCTGCTCACTGACAAAAGTCTGATGAAAGAACCAGCTTTGTTATTTTACAGCAAGAGCAAAGACAAATCTTTCATATACCTCCTTCCCTTTACACCTCCATCCTATGCTTTGTTCTGCTTTGAGTCTTAATGGAGAACAGCACATGTCTTATGTCTTGTGACACATCTACAACTACTTCAAAAAGGCCTTAAAAAAAGCTTTTCACCATTTTATGCCTAATTTACATTTCTAAAAAAATGCTTTTGAATCCTTTCAGAGAATAAATACTTTTAAAAGTGTTTGCTTCCTAAATGTGATGTTAGGAAGTACGTTTCCTAAATATAATACCCTCATTTTTCTCCTATGCATGAAATTTATTTTATCATCAGATCTGACTGAAATTTACAGTTACCCATAATGTTATTTTGATGTATTTGATTTTTTTTTTCATTGCATTGTGGAATAGAAAACGTGTTCATGGCTTTGTTCTATGAATATTTTCACAGGAATTTAATCAATAAAGATTTTAACCAAGAAAATTTGCAGTTCTTTTTTGACACTCATGTCCCCAAAAGCTTAATCATTTTGGCAAAAATAATTTTTCCTCCAGATAAATTTCCCTTTCAAAGCTCATATAGCTGCTGCTTACTCAGACAAACCAGTCCTGAGAATCATTTCATTTCATGCACATGAGGACTCATATACATTTTCCCAACATGAATTTAAGTGCAGCATTGCTGTGAAAGATTATTGTTTATATGCCTTTTTTAAAAGCAAAGTGTACTTAGCAGGTGCCCTGGGCTTCATTTGTAGTTTAGTTGACATTGATTTTTTTTAATTTTCTCAGCCAGTTAAAAAAATCCCTTTTTATGTAGACATAGTTTCTGTTCTAAAATTAGACAGTGGAATGTTTTAAATAGTATTTATTCTACAATCTAAAGGATAAAATCAAAGGAAAGAAAGCTGAATAGCCCGTCTCAAATCCAGAATATTGTAATAGTTGTTATTAAGGAAATGCATGTAGAAATGGTCCAAACCAGATTGCTTCCTGCCATCAGACAGGCATGCCCTTTAGCATGAACAGGATTATTCTGTGAAGAATTTAAATCAGGATAAGACCATGCATTACAGCTGTGATTAAAACAAAAAGATAAACGCTCATTACTTGAGAATTCTTATACATATTTAAAATATACATTTTAAATATTATAATTTGGACTGTTATTTCTGTCTCCATTACTCACATGGGTAGACATTTATTCCACAGCACTCGAAATCAATAGGACCAGCTGTATAATATTTTTTAGTTGGGCTGCCGCCAGGATGCATATAAATATTTTATTCTGCTCAAAGCTTGGGAAGGAGACGGAAGTAATAAGGCAATTTTGAGAGGGGTTATTCAGTTTATCAGTGACTCCAATCTTGGAAACTTCCTTTTCATAACCAAAGATGGGAAATTCCTTGCTTTTTATTGGCTAAACTTGCAAAAAATCATAGAGGAGCAGTCAGGTTGCAATGCCACTTCACAAATTGGCTTTGAGGAAAAGGGAACAAAGGAAGAGCTGTCTATGGGGTGCTGTATACCTTCAAACATGTGCTCTGAGTTTTATTCGTTTTCTAATTACAACTTTTCATTTGAGAATTTCTTTAAAATATATCAAGAAAAATATGTCTCAAGAAAAATGGTGCCAGCTTAATCTAAGATGTTGTTGTTCCTTGCAATGTCTTCTTTGCCTTCAGCCAGGTTTGCTCTGCTGTTTTTATTTTTATTTGCTATGGTCAATATTTACATAATACTCCAGGACATGCCATTTTTTTCAAAGATGTAGAGATTTAAAATAGCAAATTTGCTCTGAAGCTTAAACTAGATTTGGGATTAGGTTAGGAGTATTCTTCAGTAAAACCAACACATGACCAAAAACAGAAGCTGAGGAAGATGGACATGACCTACTGGCAAGGGGAGAACAGTGCATGGCTTTTAGGATAAGTGGTGGGATCATTCTATGTGGCTAGCTGTCACCTGTGGTGCAGTGATCCCAGGTGGTTGCTATCCTGTCCATGAAGAGCAGCTAAAAGAAGCAGATCATGTTTTCTGTCTGTTTTCTTACTAGTCAGGCCCTCATCTGCCTGTCCTTCCTTCTTCTCTGAGCTTCCCAACTAATTCATCCTAGTCTGAAAGATGGATAAAGGTGTCAAATATATTAAATTCTTGCAGTAATCCTGGAAATTATCAGTCATGTAAAGGAGGAAAATGCTATAACTGCATCTGCATGAGGAAGGGCCACGCTGAGCCCTTGCTGGAACAGTCAGACACCAGGCTGTGCAACAGGAAGCTTCATCTGTCCTGCAAGGAATTTCCACATGATGGGGTCTCATAGCTTGTCCTCATAAAAAAACATCCATGGACCCTTGCCAAGGACATGCTTATCTTCTACCTTGATGCTCCCAAATCACTGCCTCATGCTGTATTTGGCTTGCAGCTTACTTCTGCCCAGCCATATTTCATGGATTCCCATTAGTTTGTGTGGACAATGTGCACTTTACCAAAGACAGCTGCAAAAGTAGCCAGGGAACTCATACTATGTCTCTTCCACCTGTTAAATTATGCAGCTAAATCAGCAGTGCCAGTGCCTCCTGGACTGCTCTTCCATCATCTCATACCTAATATTCAGTCTTTGCTTGCTCAACAATATGTGCCCAACACCGTTTTTCTGTATTCTTGCATATATCAGAATTGTTAATTTATTTTGAGATCTTTTTTATCATGTTATATTAGTAGAAGAGCAGGTATTCACATAAGTAGAGCTGAAAAAACCTGATTTTACTGTCTGCAAGCTGAATGGAAATATTGCATCACCCAAAAATACTCTCAGTTTTTACTGTGAAGTTACATCCTTCACCCTTAAAAAACAAGAATCAACTCTGTATAATGAAAATGTTTCATTCAGATACCGGTCCAGGGGACAGAGGTTTAGACCTCTTTTCTGGTAAAAATTAAAACATTCTTGAACAACAGATAAAAGGTTTTAACTGTTCTGGGAAAAGAAAAAATCATTAAACTTGGCATGAATTTGTCCATTTTTTCAGCTGAACCAAAGCTGCTTTTTGTAGTGAACAAACATTTTCTTTGCAAATTTGAACCAGTTGTATCCAGAGTTTCATACAATCTGAGCATAGGGCCTCAACAGCATGGTATAGCTAGCCAAACCACTTGCTGTCATTATTGGGAATGATAGCACATGGGAGCTCCACCCTGGTGGTAAGGTTGCAAAGGAAGGAGTGGTGCCTCAATGCACCAGACCCTGGATATCTCTCCTAGTCAGCCATGGGGAGGTCTCAGATAAGCCTGTCATCCTGACAGGGCAAATCAGTGCTGAAAAGGCTTTGCACTCCGTGGGGCTCAATCTGCTTGATAGGACTGAGCCACCTCCTGATAAGCAGAAGCGCTCTGCTCCCTTTGACTCCCCCTGGCTATTTTGTGTCTCATGGCCTTGGGGTGGGCCACCAGCAGGCCTGATCACAATCGTGTCTGTTCTGGCAGTATTTCATATTGAAGGGGCTAGGCTGATGTGCTCCTTGCTACTGATGCAGAAGGAGCGTTGTAGTACATTCACTTTATTGAGGTCAGTTATTCATATCAAAATGAAGCAGTTTTGCTATAATAAAACTACACCTCTGTTGGTATGGGAAGGAGAGGGGGACGGTTCCATATTTTCAGTAGCAATTTGGTTCAGGTGACACATTTTCTGTGTGGCCAAAACACTGTTCAATGCCAATATGCTACTCCTACTCAGTTCACACTCAAGGTTATGCCTGTTTAACTGGAAAGGCAGATGTTAAAACTGTGTCTTAATGTCTGCAACCTGTTAAGCATCTCAGCAAGCAGTAGTAATTAAACCACAAGTTTGAAAGGCTTGATTGCATGATTTCAATAGAGAACATGGATTTGTAATCCTGTCTGTAAACACAAGAGCAGTGAAAGATGCAGACTTCTGCACATCATCTGTTTAATGTTTGCCTATATTAAGAATACTTCACATGTCTTGAAGTGGGGTACATTTAACTTCAAAAGGGCATGATTAAGGTGATCCCTTTGACTTTTTTCCCAAACCGTTATCATGATTGTGAATTATTTTCTAGGGTTTTGAACAGAAGTATTCCCAAAGGAAAGACAAATTAGTTGATGATGCTGCAAGAGAGGCTTTGCAGTCCTCCTCTTTTGAAGTTCCTAATGATGTGAGTCTCTCAGTGTTTCAGTCCTGGCTGCTCTTCACCCCATTCATTTAAAAGTTACATGGATTGAAAATTATCCGTAGGCTTTTCTTCCTTTGTGCTTACTCCCAAGAACT
The DNA here is from genome assembly GCA_020086605.1 of Lanius collurio. Classification (NCBI taxonomy): domain Eukaryota; kingdom Metazoa; phylum Chordata; class Aves; order Passeriformes; family Laniidae; genus Lanius; species Lanius collurio. The sequence continues at coordinate 6,163,206 of JACBWW010000012.1, forward strand.
GTGACCAGATGCAAACATGATGATGTGCCTGTGCATGCCACTGTTGCTAAACTGTAAGCAAAGCGAGAGAAAAGGCTGATTTAGAAAATAAACCCAAGGTGCTTGATGAGTGAAATGTCAAGTAGATTCATGTCTGGCAAAGGACTCTTCCTTGTCCATCATCATGCAATCAATGACACTTGAACCTGGGTTGACCAGGTCACCACACCACCTCTACTCAAAGCAGAGGGAAATTCATAGGTCACCTTTTTCAATGACAATTAGTACAAGAAGATATGGTAATCCTGCTGCCTTTCAAAGCATTATTGTTTTACCATGCAAAAGTCTCAGTGTACTATGCACAGCAGTACCTGCTCTCTGTGTTCTTTACATGAGGAGAAACAAAAGACCTTTAGGAAACTGTCTCTCTAGTGGCTCTTGTCTGATTAGAAAGTCCTCAGGGGATTAACAGTATGAATTTCACAGCTTGTCCCCCCCACTCCCTCCCACCCCTCTGCATTAAGGTTAGAAGGATGTGCTTAGATCAAATCAGAAGGAGATTAAAGGAAAAGAAACCCCAGAGCAATTCCCCTTTGCATTTGAATGAATATTTGTAGTCAATAGTCATTTACCATTGCTTTTAAAATATCCTTGAGTTTCAGTGAAACAAAGTTCAAATACTGCCATAAGACAGTAATATCTTATACTTCCATTTTAGATTGGTTATATCATTTACAGTTAATTTGTTATACTTGTACATATTTGCTGTTGAATGTAATCCTTCAATTTGCTCAAGAGATTTCATCAAGTCCCCAAGAAGATCAAAAGCTTTAAATGTTTTGTTTGCATTTCCATGTAAGACCTACTACTTTCTTGCTGCAGAATGGCCTAGAGAGCATTCTTTAAACCCATGTTAACTGCCAACAGACAGAGCCTGCAGGGGACATCTTTGAGGTGAGCACGATCAAACAGAAATAAATTTTAACCTTTTGTAGAACAAAGTGAGGAAAAAAATCCAATTTCATATGAAACCTTTGCTACATTGCCCATGAAACCTATTTGTCTGAAGATGGTCTTTAAAGGGGCAAATGATGCAGATGGGTTTCCTTAGCAAGGGCTTGTACAGGATCTTTTAAATAGCACAATGTGGTACTAAAAGGAGAAAGATAAGAAAATGCTGTTCTAAGGTATACGTGTTTATATCTGAATCTGTTACCAAAGTGGTGTAACACCAGCTGGTCAACTATCTCTGCTCTACCATCATCATGCTAAGTCAAACCACTGGTTCTTCACAAAGAGAAGAATAAATCCCACCTAATGCAAGCAGGGAGAGTCATGGCTGCAGGACTGATATTCAAGTGAAACTACTCTAGATTCATTCTTGCTCTCTTCTGCAGATGAATGTTATTTCTTCGGCTAGGTACAAATGAAAAACAAACTTAGCCCAGCACACTTTAGAACTTAAATAACCAGGTGGTGTAAAGGTAAAATGGAAGTGTAGAAAATGGAGCAGAAGGTGCTCTGAGAGTGGATTTGGTCTTTGGGAGTGCTTGACTTTCCATGTAGGCACCTGGTAAATGTGACATTTTTCACTGGGAATTGCTCAGTCGGAAGCACTGTGGCAGATCCAGGCTCCCTCCCTTTCTTTGTGTATTTTGTTATGGGAGAAATCCATGATTAAAGGAAACCTGTGGCAACAATGCATGCAAATAGAAAGTCATTGTTCACTGCAGCTTTCCTAACTTGCATGTGTGAAGTCAGTGGGTTAAGTGCTTCACCCTACCTCGGCGCTGAGCATGTAGCCCAATGCTAAAAGCAAAAGTAAAGCAATGATGTGGGGAGTGTTTAAAACAGAAGCTCACATGTGGCATTGTCTGTGACTGACCAGAGTCAGCTTCAGACATCTGAGGGACTTGGGAAATTGAACGGTCCCTTTTCCTGCCACAGCTACAATGGAGACTGGCATGGCTCCCTAACTTGGTGTGTAGTTGCACAAACATTTTCCCTGGCAGGACAGCCAACTGAAGAGCTTTCTCCCTCTCCTCTCCCTCCCAGAGGTCACTGGTCTCAGTGATGCTGGTTTAGTGGTTTTTGATACTGTGTCCTAAAGTGGGTCATTGCAAAGACTGAAGGAGCTTGCTGCGTTCTGATTTTCTTTGTAAATAGTGCTTTTGGAGGCATTTAATCTAAAACAACTCACCAATTGACCATATAGCAAAATTGCACTAATGGCTGCCCTTAAGCAAACGCTGCAGTGATGAACAGAGAGACAAAGGAGAAAATTATCTACAAGACTGGAACCCTTCAAACCACCTTTGCTGCCACAGAAAAATGCTCCCCTTTCACATTCCTAAACCTAGCGCTTGCCTTTAACAGCAGCTCTGCTGCAAACAGACATCTGCCTACAAATAACACCAGCAATATGGCTTCCAGTGAGTGTTCAGGTCAGATAGGAAGCACGGCCCAGCAAACAAGTGCAATCAATGCAGATTAATGATGCCTGCTTTCATTCATGTCTAGGTATTTCATTGATGTAGCTGATAGCCAATCTTTCTTGCTTTTATTTATGCAAGCCACATTTATTTGGTTAGCTTTTGGTTGATTGATTTTGTACTTCTGCTTGTTTGGGTTTTGTTAGGTTTATTTCATTTCATGACAATATAGCTGATTTATTTCTGACAACAGTAGCAATTTAATGCAAAACACTATTGAAAGCTTCATATAACTTATGTTTTTAATTTCTGCAAATACCACCTAGATGCTGTAGGGAAAGACACTATATAAATCTTAAAGTTAAATAAATATTTACTGTACAAGTGACTTGTGTTAATGAATATTGCAGAGGAAGCAGAGCACATAGATTCACCAGGAAACAACTGCACAGAATAAAACATCTTCCTTGGGTGAGGGCAGATTTGACACACATTCAGACTCCCCATGGTTTTATTTGCTCTATTAGGGCCAGCTGCATGGTGGTGCTCGCTGGCATTGTGTATGGGTGATGGCAGGACAGCCTTCACCAGAGGGTGATCAGCATGAAGGGTCGAGTTCACACCTTAGAAGGAGACATACAGAAAATGGCATAGAAGGAAACAGTGGCTAAAGTACTCTCAGCAAAAACAGTACAAAGACAAGCAGTTAAAAAAAAATGTTTGAAATAGAAGACCAAAGGTGCAGATCTTCTTTCCTCCATGAATGTTCCTGTTCACCCGTCTGTTGTCTGCAGTTTTGTACCTCTTTCTGCAGTGCAGTACCTTAAAACCTTTCAGAATTCAAGAAGAAATCTGATTGATGTATCTCTTCTTTTATCTTCATTACAAGAATGAAAAAATGTCCCAGCTGCTGGGCCTTGTTTTCACTGGTCTTGTTTCATAACTTATAGCCTGTGTGGCCAGTACCATGAAAAAAAGCATTGCCCCACTCTCTTTAGTTTAGTCCTTTGTGCGCCTTTTGTTGCATGGTTTTATTTTCTCTTTCATTCTATTTCTTGATCTACTAACAGTAATACACCTGACTTTATGCAAATGATCACTATTTTGAATTTTATTGCTCCACTTTATATCCCCTCAATTTATCTGAATTTCTTCACTTCCTTGGTACATCCTTCCCCCTAATTTAGGAGATGAATAAAATGTGAATTCTATGGTTCCTTGCTGGGCCCTTTCATGTGCTTTGAACTTTGAACAACAAGCAACAAAAACTGAGCCAGTTTAGTTACCTGTGCCATTCTTATACATGTCTCCCTGGTGGTTTTTTGGGTTGTTTTTTGGGGATTTTTTTGCTATGCTTGCAGATGAAGCAGAGTAGCTAAATTATTTTAAATTAATCACTACAATTTGGAGTCATCTCATGGTCACTAGAATTGTACAGTTCATTATTTAGTCTGGCAACACTCAGAAATGAGATTTCTCTCTTTTTAATTGTACATGAAAGACTCAAAATGAAAGATCATTCAATAACAATGCACGCTGTAAGGTGCAAGGATTTTCATCTCTGAGAGCATTTCATGGGGTCTGTATTCCAAGATCTTGCATTTCTGTTGTTAATTTAGTGGAACAAACAATGATAAAGTATTTGTGAAGTCAGAGGGAGTCTAACCAGCAGGAGCAGTTCAAAGTATTCCCTGCCACTGTCTCAGATGGGAAGCTGGCCGTTGGGTAGGTGGTGAAATGTCCCTTGGATAAAATTCAGCCTGTATCTGCATCTTTGATGTAGAACTTTTATGACTTCTGTGATGCTGAGTAACAAGCTTGATTTGCATTCCAAGGCACTCAATCCTGCTGCTGCTATCTCGAGTAGGAGTTCAAGCCCCATTGAAGGAATCTCACTTAACATCGGTGTGAGCTTTAACATGCATTCCTTTTTCCTGTTGACCTCCTCTTGGGGGTTAAAGTTGAGTAGCTGAACTTTAGCTGCTGCCTAGATATGTGCTGAGTGTTTGATACATATTGTCATCATAGGTCCATAAGGAACAGTTGTGTGCATTGTCTCTGAGTATTTTTACACATGTTTTCTGATAAGTTTTTGAGGATGCAAACACTTTCCAAAGCTCCTTTACCAGATACTAGTTGTAAAGGGTAAGTAATACTTGAAGCAAAGCTGAAGAACCATTTCCTTAAACTTTAAGAAGCACAAGTACCCCTCACATCTTTGCCTTTTAAAAGTCAGGCTTCACTATTATGATTTATAATTCTAAGATATGTAACACATTTTTAAATTTATCTTTTGCACTATTTTGATTACAATGGCTAGATCAAAGGAATTTTCTCCTCCTTTGGATGTGCCAGTCCTGGGAATGACTCAGTATTAGTACAAAACCCAATTTACTACTTAAGAGCCAAGCTAGTCAATTAACTACAGCAGTAGCACCCTGCAGTCCTGACCAGCACGGGTTATGTTGTTCTACAAACACATAGTGACATCCAGGCTTGAAGCATTTTCAGCTATATTGACAAAATGTACAAAAAGACTGGGACACACAGAGCATCACATATAATACTAGGTATAAAATTCATATCAGGTGAAAACTCCTTATTAAATGTGGTGAGAAAGAATATTTTGTCAGTGACAGAGGCAAAAAGAAAGGAAATAAGAAGATATTACTTTGCTACAACAGTGTCCCCCCTTAGGACCAGGCATTAAGGGGATGAATCATTACTGTCTACTATATCCCAGGTAGTCAGCCTTGCTGGTAAATCATAAGTGAAGCAATAACACCTTATATTAGAACCGGTACACAAATTTGAAGACTTGATTAAATAATTACAGAAATCTTGGGAAAGCCAGGCACAATTTCCTGAAAAGCAGTAAGAACTCTGTGAATGTCCCAGAAGGGGAAACCAGCACAGCAACCTGTTAAATTAGCTACCATGGTAGCTGACCTCTTAACATTTAACACCTACAGTTATGCCCACAGTTACTGAAGTTATTAGTTACTACTACTGTCTTCTTCTTCCAGGCCAGCTGAATCTTGGATGTTGGGAAGGGCCAGTTGCTGATGCTGCTTCTCCAAACTCTTGCCCTGGGAGCAAAAGAGGAGAGCAGAGAGAGGAATTGCCTGTATCAGAACAACTGAGAAAGTAGAAATATCATACACAATAGATGGAAAGGAAGATGCAGGAAATCTTAGTGTATTTTGAAAGCAGATAAAACTCAAAAGAGGGGCAAACTGGGGAGAGAGAGAGCAAGCAGCCACACTCTCAAGTGTGGCCACTCCCATCAGTAAAGCTCTCTGCAGACAGATGAAATACCACAGAGAGGGCTTGTCCATCTGAGCACTACAAAGAGATCCAGGCTCTGTCTTGAAGAAATTTATGCCTGTAGTGATATAAGGCTACTCCTCCACTCAGTGTCTCCCATCACTGAATTAATGTTGTTGGGTTTTTCTAGGTGTGCAGCAATTGTGCTTGAAATGTTGTGTTTGATTTGAACCATTGCTGCTTATACATAGGGGAAAAAACATATTGGGTTAAGTGGGAGAGTGCATATAAACGTGAAAGCAAGTGGAACTTCCCTTGATGTTATTCTCCCTTCTGCCAAGAAGCTATGCTGTAGGAGATAAAGCACTTTCTTGAGTTGCTGATCTTCCTGCCTCCTTTCTGAGACAGATCCATTTGCACTTAGACTAGTTTTCCACTGGTCTGACTTAAATGGCTTCAGCAGTTATGGTATAGTGGCACCGAGGAAGAGCAGAGAATTTAGCTCACTGGCCTCAGCATCTGGTGAAATCATTTAGCTCTTTCTATGCAGTGTCCATTATAAGGAAGAACTGGAGTATCAGGGGAGGGTGAGTTTTGGGGTTTTTTTCCTGCCAAGACCCTTCCTCTGCCCATGCCTTGGATGTAATAAATTTATTCATGGCAATGAAATGTTAAGTATGAAATCTAATGAGCCTGTCTTTTGCTTCCGATTGGTAAGATAAAACATGTAGCTAAGGGGACGCTAGAAATGGAATTGGAGTATCAGCTCTTTATTTTCCAGACTTAAGCCTGAATTCCTTATGATCTGGGCAATTATATTTCTTACTCTTGTCCCAATACTAGGAAAAAAATTCTGACCCTATACAGCCTATGGCAAGATAGTCATTAATTTCACTGCTAATGGTTTCTTCTTTTGTTTCTAATTACTAGAAAAACATCTGATGGAAATAACTTTTGTAATTCTTTCTTCTTATCCCTTTAGATACACACATATTGTCTTAACCTTCATCACTTAACATAGCACTGTAGAAAAATTTATGTAAATATGAAAATGTATTTTTTGAGCTTACAGACAAAACAAGATTGGTAAGCAGAAATGCAGGTGTTAGTTCAGTTTTCCTTCCTGGTATTTACAGAGATCTATGACTTCACCCAGCTTAAAAACACAGACACAAAAAGAAATCTAGGAAATATGCTATGAATATGTTAACATCGAATAACAATGGTGGAAGTGGGTCTTCTCCTTTGAATTTCAGCTGGATGATGGATGATGTTCTTACTGTATTTCCAAGTTAATTTTAAAATACCTTCTGGTCTTTGAAATGAGAAACTACATATATTGTTTGTAGTTTTGATCATTAAAGGCTTATGTTGTAGAGTTTTATTCTTTCCTCTTGCCTGTAAAAGAGTTTTTCAAGCTAGACACTGCAGACTTCAACATATCTAGAAAGATATGGCAGCTTTTATGCTAAAAGAGGTATAAATCTTTCAACTCTGAGCATGTTTGTTTATTCATGTCCAGCTGTAGCCATTTTGCTTCAAATTTATCGATAAAACCCAGCTAGGTTACTCATTTATTACCTTTGGCAATCAAAAACACAGTAAAATCAATTTGTAAGGTCATCCATCTGTGATTCTCACTGTTGCAAAGTTTTTGTGAGATTGTTGCCGTTCTTCTACTGTCCACTTCTGTGATGGTAGCTATAAACCAAAGTTATATTATGCCTGGACAAAGAATATGGAACAATAGGACTTCAGAACATCAAAGAGCTTATATACACCACAATATTCTAAATAATACTTTCAAATTTGTGTTTTTACTGACAAATGAGCCTTTACAGCTACTTATGCCAGAGTTTTGAAAGGCCATTTTAAAATCTAAGCACCTCTATCTTTCTTGAAACTCAACCTGAATTTACTTACTGTAAATCTAATTGCTACACTTCATTGCCTTCCATTCCATTTTTTCAACAAATACCTATATGTAATGAAAACAGGTCTGGTTTTAGTAACCTTGTGTAGACACTTTAGAAGTAGTCCAAAACCTCCAGAGGCCAGTGGACTCCAGAGGCCAGAGGCCAAGGGAATAACAGCCACTTGCCTAATACAGCCTTTTCCAAACAATATAAGATTCACATGTCTTCTAGGCTGTGAGTATGCTAGTTTAGTCTTGGGTATAAATAATCATGAAATTGTTAACTTTTATAGAACTTCATTTGATTTTATTTGTGACCAATATGATTTCATGTCTTTGACTGAAATTGTGCATGCAAATGCAACTGCAACATCTTTTTATTCATGTGGCAGGTGTATCAATCAGATTGGCTTTGGCACAGACTACAAAGGCTCTTAAAGCGCAACAAATATACCCCTAATCCAAGAGAAAACTCATCTAAAATCTCATACAAAATACAACCCTGAGTAGTAATAGCTTGAGAAAGGATTAGAAGGGTATAATGGAGTGACTATGGTTTGTCATCTCAGTGCAGTCATAAGGACACCTGCAAATTCTGCACATGCTTTCTGGTAGCTTCAGGCAGCCATTACAAAAACATCTGTAACAATTGGTGCTCTTGAGACACCAGTCAAGGAACAAGATCATAGCAGGGACTGTGTAACAATTTATCAGTAACACAAACAGATATCCAGGGCTGGGAACATACCCAGCAGTGCTTGCACAACTAGCAATACATCATCTTTAAAAGCTCACCCAGAGCTAAAGCAAGCCAATTCCAATAGGAATTCAGTATTGTCCAGTGAGGTGCTACATTACTGAGTTCAAGTTTGAGGTTTATTGGAGTGGCAAAAGAGAGTTTTCTTTTCTTGCTGTCCACTTTAAGATGTTATTAATTCTACCTATGTTATTTAGTCTACATATTCAACCCATAAAAGCACAATTTCTACCCATAATAAAAATATATCATCTAAAATAATTTCAAACTGAGAGTCTTTAACCTTCACAGCATTTCTTTGAAAGCATTTTATAGACTGGGATTATTTTAGTATCTAATTTTTCTTAACATCTATTTAGTCATTTTCTAGGGCTGCTTGCCTCAATTAATACCATTTTTTTATTATTGATTAAGGTAGTTGTGAATCCATCAACAGAGGACAGACTGTACAGTTATGCCCTGAAGGAAAGCTTTAAAATAGTGAGATTATATTATGCAAATAATTCAAAAATATTTTTAAGCAAGCATTACTTCAGCATTTAGATATTGGCTAAAGCAGCTTTAATATGCAAGACAGGATGTTAGGTGCTTAGCTGATCCAAATGCCAGTCTATAGATTTGAAAGACTAAAGATCACATCACTGGGAGGTTGACAGAAGTGACACTTTGCAAAGTGCCAATGATTTATGCCAATGTCTTGCTTGATGATACTGTTATAGACAGCACTGTCATTACAAAGTCCCTAACGACTTCAGTCTACATTTATGGTGCACAAATTATAGGTGAGCCCAAAGATCGAAACCTTCCTGACTTTTAGATTCCAATGACCAAGTAATTCTCACTAGGTTCGCTTCTTGTATGTTGCCTGATACTTTACACTCCCATTTTTGTTTCTGCATCGTAATTAGATTGCAGTAACAAGGGCAAAATAAATGTTCATTCTATGTTTCCAAGTTTTTTTTAGCCATATCTCACAAACACCATACAAAATACACTGAAAACTTTTTACTCCAACAGACAGTCATAACACAGCTCTGGCTTTTTCATCAACAGAAATGCTGCAGCCAGTTCTGCACTGTATCCCATACCTCATGCAAACTGCTTGGGTTCTCTGGTTCCCAGTTATGTTCCCAGTGCTGGGCAAAAGGCGTGCTCCAGATCATGACAACTACACTTCCTTCTAAAGAGTATCTCTTGGTTTCCATGCTGTTATAGCCTGACCACCTGTAATCCTGTGATGTGTATGATGTTCTAAATTTGTACATTTAAAATGCATTATTCCCCCATTAGTCAGGAGTGAAATGATTGCTGATACTAAAGCAAATTACAATGTTTGGGTGGTTTATTCTCTTCTGTAATTCTGTTACCTTAACAAGAAGTAAATCAGGGACTTAACTTCATGAGGCATTAAGGTAGGTAACACTGACAGTATCGGATGATATCATTTTAAACCAAGAGAAAAAGTAGCTTCTCATAGCTATTTAAAAAGAAGTAGTAAACCTTCCTGGGCCAGGACTTCTTCTCTAACACACTGACAAAACTTACCACAAAGGAGAGAAGGAACATTTAGGACTTTTGATAGGTCTAGACATGGAGTGATGGTAGGACATGGAGGGAAGCTGCAGAAGCCTAAAGTTACAGCTGGGTAAACCATAACATTTCACACCACCCAAAGTATTTTCTCTTACTACAAATCAAAGATATAATCTTCCTGAAGGAATAAACATTTTAAAACATTGAATGAAATTCTGCAGGTTATTTTAAAGTTAGTCAAGGAACCTACTTCATTGTCTAAGAGCTGCCTAAGTGCTGAACCAGAAAACGTCCTACTGTAGAAGCCAATCAGTCTGGACATGCTAGAAAGCACCTAATTTCTTTGGTCTTGTGGTTTGTTTTGTAACCACAATCCCTCAGAAAAATAACAGCTTCGTATTACACAATATGATACATTCATGTCTGAGCTAGAACTTCCTTCAGTTTCTGTCCCACTGTAATTCCCTGCTGGCTCTGAGGACAGAAATGTAGCACACAAAGCCAGACAAGCAAACATACAAGTGGTGAATGTCTAGATAGAAACAATGTCCTTCTCAGAGAATTTTTGTGGTGCAGATGGCAATATTCTGCAAATTGTTCACTCCAACAACATGTCATTCCAAAATCAGATTAGAGCTTAAACAGAAAGTTATCTGTCCAAAAACATATTTTCTTGAATGGCCTGAATAAAGTTTCTATGCATCAAGCTTATTACTATCCATAGTAACGTTAAATAGGGAATGATATGCCTGTTTCATCTGCAGAAGAAATGGGTTCCATAAAAGAAGCAGTATAAAATCAAGTGCACTGGTGTCTTTAGGCACTCTTCAGGAAAGATAGATAAAAAATTGTCATTTAATCAGGGAAAGATGATCATCAATATATAAAGACTGATCTGGCAGGCCCTGTGAAAAAAATAACTTCAAAAATGCTTTGATTTTACAACCATCCTTTATAAAGAACTCTTCACTTTTGACAGGAGTCTCAAACAGTGTGTTTCAAGAATGCTGTGTTAATATAGCTAATCACATCATTTATATGAAAATAAATACAAAAAATGTTAAGTAGCTATTCTTGTTAGTAAATATTTATCACTTTAACGCTGCTATTTAGTAAGAGGAATGAATAGTCACAGCATCAACAGTTTGTAATTTTTAAAACTTTTGGAATATATAAAGTCACCATTTTAAGTTCTTCATTCTCATATTCTGGTAACTTCATAAAAGGAAGTTCTAGGCAGTTAAGTTAATCTTTGCAAGACTAAAAGCTTAAAAGAAGGCTGAAAAGACCATTGAAGGTCAGAATTTACATATTGATCAAACTGTAAGTTTATACTCTTGTAAACATGTAATTAACTTTGCTGTTATTGAATTTTTGTTCACAACCAATTTTATTAGTCATAGTTTCACCAGTAATTCCACTAGACTGAAGCATGAGTGACAGACATCCATAATAAGGTAAAGTGCATACTAAGATATTGTGTTTAAAAATAGATATAAATCACCTGAACTACTGGTTATTTTGAAGAAAATACCCTTCATAATTACACAGCTCTTGGCAATAAAAATGAAGCCATCTTCTGAGAATTATTGATCGGAAATTGAAATAAAGACTTGCATAAAAGTTATATTTCAAAGTTCCAAACCACTGAACATTCCAGTGTGTAATTTAATTTTGTAAGTTAACAATCATACATTCATCAATAAAACAGCTGAACCTTTTTTTTAACCCTTGTTTTGCTGACCACCAAATAGCTAGAAGCTAGTAAAACAAGTATCTGAGACATTCAGCCTCAAGTGCATTGAAGGGATGATTCCTGTCCAGGCAGCAAGCAAGAGCATGTGAGTGAATACATGTTGCTACACGTAGGAATTGCTCTAGAACAATTAATGAACAACCTGGGATCTGTCCTAATTTATGCAGCAGCAGCAGAAATGATCATTTATAGTCCTGCTTGATGAGCAAATGCAAGATTTGCTCCCTGAGATGTGAAGAGGATACACAGGAACCAACAGTGTCCTCTCAAAGGACTATTACTTTGCATCCGGTCCCCAAAATTGCACCACAGCCAGGAACGTTATAATATATAAATGAAGATCTCACGTTCTTGATGATAAGCGATAGTAACAATATTTAATCATAAGCCACTGATCTCAGTGGCTTTCCTTTCACCTTTGGATGAGGGAAAAACAGAGGCCAAGGTCCTTTCCAGTTTCTCTCTGCACTCACAGCCTTCTGCACAACTGAGGTTTCTGTTTTGTGTTCCTGCTGGCAAACATAATGAAACCACATCCTCTCATAAACCTGCATCCTTCTCTTTTCTGTCCTTTTTAGCTGTCTATCTGGGCAGCCAGGAGCATTAGGTTATTCCTTCTTGGAGACTAATGAAGCCTTTTAAATACCAGGAAAGCTGAGCTTGGGCAGGAGCTCACATGCAAGTGTACTGGCACTGCTAAGAACAGAAATCCTACACAGCCTACAGTCACGTCTGACTCTGATTCCTTTTTCACTTACTTCACCAAGTAAAAACACTTGGATAGAAGGAAAAAATTCAGGAGTCTGCACATCTGCTCCCGTGTCTAAAAGACATATAAAACAAAGCTAGATTCAGACCTGAACTCTTTAAATTATGATACCTTCCAATAAAGTGTGTCCTAACATGAAAAAATGTTGAAAAATTTAGGATTATTTTTAGCATTTTAGCAATGACTATTACCAATCTCAACAGACTGATGTGCCTTCAATAGATATTACCCTCAGCCATCATCTCCATGTCAATACAGCCATCAGCAATGAAGGCTTCACTCTGAGAAGGGAATTCCTGGCTTCACTTGTTATAGCAGGACTCAGAAGCACAATATAATACAACACTCCGGAAAAAAATGACAGGATCATTGACAGTATAAGCAGAGAAATGTTATGTTTAATGGCAAAATGTAGCTGGTTGAAATGTGTTTTATTTCTGTTGAAGTTTATGCTCCAAGAGAGGGTGCCATTGGATACATGCCTACTGAAAAAAAAAGAATAAAAACATTGTGGCTAGCGTTAGGCAAAGCTAACCAGAAATGGCAATATTGCTCAGCATTCTTCTGGCTACATGCTCTCTAGATGCAGAGGCAGTGTGTTTAGTCAGACTTCAGTCCCAAGATAAGAGCTGTTTGCTTGTGGCTTCAGTGGTGGCAGCGCCAGAAGGCTTCTTGTTGTTTTAGCATTTGGTTTGAACAAATTGCTGTGTCCATAAGCCACTGTCAATAAATCTCTTACTTATTTTCTTTACTACAGAGAAAATGTGGTATCAGGTTACAATCATATACCATATTTACCAACCACCACATCTAAAATCACTGTATTTTGTTAGAGTCTCAGCCTAAAACCTTGTATTTAAACTTCCCCATACCTAAACACATTAAGTAAGCCATCAAAATGAGAAGATATGGTAGAGAGGACAGTCAAGAATGCCTCTCTTCTATATTTCTGAGCTCCATCTCATCATCTTTCAGAAGTTAATCAGTATGATAGCTGTGAAAATTAAGTGGCTGCCCCAGCTATTACTCTGAACAAACCCCTGGTAAAAACCAAGCTCCTGATGCAGCACAAATTTACTCTCCCAAAGTGACCTACCAGCCTAGAGCTGTGTCAACCAGTTTTCTTAATTGCATGCTAGCTGTAAACATTGTATTAGTTATAACTAAAAGGTGTTTAAAATTATTTAGTAGCTATTGTACATTTCATAACTCATCCTGTAACTCTGAAGTACCAAGAAATTGAAATTCAGAGCACAGTGTAAGATGACCTTTTGTTTGCAAGCTAAATCAATTTTATACTCCTTAGAATTTGACCCACTGAATATAAAAAGAGTCCAAGCTGTCAAAAAGAGAAAGCTATATTAAAAAAAAAAAATGGTAGGGGCATCTCAGCTGGGCTTGCAAATAGATAAACAGGTAGTTCATGAAGTGTCTGTGTGGCTCCAGCACAGAACGTCCTCCCTTGCAGTAGCTCTCAGGCAGTACTTGGTGCAGCTCACGATGTGAGAGCACTTCATTAGTGAAGAATGAGGCCCAGTCTAACAAGCTTTTCTGACCCTCTGCAGGAGAGGGAGGGAAAGCAGTGGAAGCAGCTGGTGGCAGACTGGCAGCCAGGAAAGAGCTAGACCTAGCCCAGCAAAACCTTAAGTTTTCTTGAGTGAGGCTTGGGTGTGTAAATTAATGAACTGCTGCTGTAATTAATTCCCTGCTTCATGTTATTTAGCTCATGATCTCCTCAGTGGCACACACTTCGCTCTAGGGAGGCCGGAAGGGATCAGGCCTTTCACCCGCCTGGTGGACCGTGCAACACTGTTAAAAATGCCCTGCCAGGACCTTACCCTGTATTTACACCTCCAGCACAAAAGTCACATCCACAGGGTTGTGCTGTGTCTTCTAAGCTCACTTTTCTCTTTTTCTAGTAGTCTTTTCTACTTTCCTAGCAGAATCAACAATAGATGTCAGCAGCCAAAGGAGATGGTTTTATTTGAAAGTTCCATGAATTTGGAAGAGATGGGAATTTAATCACTTTATTTTTGCAAAATTTGGGGCTAAATTCTATGTTTGGTAACAATCAGATGACTTCAGAGGAATCTGTTGGCATATCAGAGGGCTAAACCTGGTTCTTAATCATTAAAATATTATGTAAAGGAACATGAATAGAAACAAAGGCAGGAGAGTCTTCACTTCCATATCAATGTTCCAGATACTTTGCATTCATACAGAGCAGAGTTCATGAACTCTCTCTAACCATGTTAACAATCCTCTGGGTTTCTAAAGGAGCAGCAGGGGTTGGAATGAGAAGTCTCCCCATATACATCAATAACATCAGTCTTGACACACTGATGGGATTTCCAGGGGGTTCTTTTCTAACTGTGCCTGCTAAATCCTCTGCACCACTCAGCAGTGGTAGCTCAGTATGCCTCACAGGGAGGAAAAAAGTCTGAAATTTGTAGCTGAAAACAAAATGTGCTTCTGTGGCTTTGATTTCTTGTGCAAAAGTAAGTGAGACCATAGACAATTTAAATGCATTTTTCTCAGGGACTGAAGTCATTTGGGGTGTCTTAAATGGATATTTTACAGAAATAAAGGTCAGCAATATTTTGCACCACACATTTTATATTTCACGAAATATATGCAGATAAAATTAAACATCTTCATTTGAAAATCTGAGAAGTACAGTAGTCTCTACTGTATGAGGGAGAACTCTGTGACTGATGACAGCTAGCATGTTGTTAGTTTTGAAGGAGTAAAATAATATCCAAGTGACAGAACTGTGCCAGACCAAGGACCCACAAAACTCAGTCCACTCTTGCTCGATGGCTGGCTCTTAATGGTTAGAAGATAGTGTCAGAACAGGACAAGCATATTTTTCTTCAGTAAAACCTCTTAGTATCCAAATATCCATGCTAGAAGGACACCCTAAGAACTTACATCTTTTCTATGGAATTGTTCTTGAGGGTCTTTTATGCATGATTTTTTTTTCTAATTGTTTTTTGAATGCATTTATACTTTTTCAAGTTAGGAGACTGCATTCAGAATGAGATTGCGAGCTGCAGTTGGTGGCATGCTGGCATGCCAGTTTCTATCAAATAAGAATTCACCCCTTAGAAAACTCAACATTAATACATACTTTTTAACTGACTCATCTTCTAGTGTAAGCAGTTTTTTATAATGGTAAAATAACTGTGTGCTTAAATCTGTCCTTTTGATAGAGTTTTCCATAGTGATTCAATAATTTCTTAAAAAGTAAAGCTTGAAAATAACTTTGAAGCTTTTGTATTTTGATTTTTTAAAAGGTGGTTTTTGTAGACCTAGAAATTGCAACCCCAACTAATATAAAAGAAAATGTCACAAAATAGCAGTATACTGTATCTGGTTTAAGTGCTTTGATACTATATGTATGTACTTCCTAACTTTGTATAAAATCTAATATTTCTAAAACCCAAAAGTTAGTAACAAATAAAATCTGCTTTAATATTTTATTTTGTGACATTTTCACAAAGCTGAAAGTGAGGCAGAACTTCCCTGTGCCTGTGATTAGGCACAAAATAAAACCCAATGCAGGTGGTATTTATTGTTCTGATGCTTTTCTGTCTTCATCCCAAACACATGAGGTTCTGTGTCACCCAATACAAGAAAGACATTGATAAGCTGGCACCAGCTCCATCTTGAGCCTGCAAGAAGCACCTTATTTGCTCAATTCCTGCAGTCATTGGGATAGCTAAGGACATTGGGGAGAGCCTAGATAACCCTAAGAGCTCACCTGCTTCAAAGTCCTTGAGCAGTATTTTTTTCTGTCACCTTCATTTTAACCATCCTCATTTCTCCAAGCGTGACAGTGATGGGGTAGAAATGCAACTCTGCAATCTCCTCCTAGGTTTGCCACACAATTCCCTGAGCTACTTGCCAGAACCTGATCAAATGCTGGAATTTCCATTTTGTTTTGTCTCAAATGCTTACTTAAACAAACAAAAACAAACCTTAAGCAAAGAGTGAAGTCCTCAGGTTCTGGATGACTACAGTGAATTGATTGTATGTATGCAAAATGTTGTCATAACAAAACAAGTGTTCGATGGTAATCGTGCTAAGTATCCTAACAAACAAGACTCATCTGGCACAACTTACCCAAAGCCTTCAGGGGACTTGCAAAATTTATCTACCAGAGAGAGAGAAAAAATATTCTCCTTAATAAAATAGCAGAAGCCAGCCATATGCATCCTTTTTGTGATGGCAAGAAGGCCTGTAGCACGGCATGATCCTCCTAGGCACTTCTGCAAAAAGAGTGGCCTCCATTCCCTACCAGGTCTCCTGCCCACACAGCTTGGTTGGAAAACGGTTCTCCTAATCTTAGGCAACAGGAGAGGAGAGGAATAACTGGGAAAAAATATCTAACTTCTTCCTGGTGAGTTTAGGCATATTTTGTTTCATGTAGATTTGGGGTGACTCAGTAAAGGGGTATGAAAGAGGTGATCAAAAGAAGTGTTATGGAAGAAGAAACTTTGTTAGGAGATATGGAATAAAATAATTGCAAGCAAAATATGTCACAGGCAAAAGAAAGAATAAATAAATTTGCCAGCTCAGGGGCAAAGGTCAGTGATGCAGACAGATGCATTCACATTTGTGAGTTTTCTTACAGTTAAACCCAAAAATGTGGTCAGCAGCATGTAATCATAAATCCTGACTGGATCAGAGAGGCCTTTTTCATTGTTCAATCACCCTTCCACCAAAGAGAGTGCTGACAGCTTTTCTAACAGGTGGCACTTGCTCTATTATGTGCTACTAAAGAGTGAAATGGTATGGGCTGTCATCCTATTCCCAAGTATCATGTCTTAAATGTAAAAGAGCTTTCAGCATCTGACTCAACCTAAACTGGCAGTGTGGTCCTCTATCGTCTATCATAAACCTGAATATAAAAACATTTTTTACTAAGCTTAAATAAGTGGAATTTTATAGTTGATTTGTGGGTCTATATAAAATTCTAGTTCAGCTGAAATCAATGATAAAGTTCATACTAACAGTCATAGAGCCAAGTTTTAAAGTCAGGCATTTTTAAATGTCAGAAATAATGCATTCAGGAAACATTAGTGCCTTTGCTCAGCTGAAAGTGGGAACCTCGCTCACAAAAGATTTGGCTGCTCTTCCAGCTTAGCTGGTTTCTGGACATGCTTTGCTGCCTCCTACACATCACGCAGTAGTGTTGAAACTGGCAGAAAACAGGATCTTTCTTTCCCTCCTAAAAGCTTTGCATGTCATAATGAGCCCAGGGTAACAGCTGGGATCTCGAAAAACACATTGCTGATGGTAGATTCGGTCAGCAGTGCTCAGGTTGTTGGATGCTGGAGCATGGCTAGAGTAGTGTTGGGTCTGTTCCTAGGTATGGGTTTGGATTTGCTTTCCCGGGGTAATGAACCCTTTCCCTGTCGTGCAAGAAATGCTGATGCTGCCAACAGTGTCTGTAGGTATAGTATAAGCTGAATTAGAGTCATTAAACCCTGACATATCTTTTTAGGCTCAAGGAGGCAAGGAATTGCAATTTGCACTTATGGGTGAGTAAGCACATAAATTATAGTATTTAACTAATTGCTTACCTTACTAAGATAAATTGGACAAGACTTTCCCAGAAAATAGCAATATTTTGGACATGTTTGTATATGGGGACAATTCCCCAGTCCTCACTCAAAACACTGCCAGAAGGTCATTTCTCATTACTTAAACTTTCTGAACTATTTCAAATCATTTAAGGGACTCAGTATATCCAATGCCACTACAGCAAGGATAGAACAATTCCCTTAGTGTCCCTGAGAAATGCAGTCGGCTCTCAACAGAATGGATAACAAACAGCCTTGTGGTCTGGCACAGGAACAGTTAAGAAGCAATGAACTCTGGTTCAACTTCTAATAAGAGAAACTGGGTGTTCCCCATCCAGTCCATCCCTGGGGACAAACTGAGACACTAAGCCAGCTATTTTTCGCTGTATTTCCCTAAAATATTTATATTTTTCCAAAAATAGTGAATTGCCATGAAAACAGGACCTGTGCCAGATGACAGAAGTCAGGAGCTTGTATTTTATTTTCACAGGAGGAGTTATTTACTCTAGAAGGTGATGTGCAGTAACGGGTATGAACCAGAACTACTTTGCCCCAGGAAGAAAGTATGAAGTCATAAGTTCTGCATTTAAAAGAGGAAAAAAAGCTACAAGAATCAAAGTCTTCATCTGGGAACAGAGGATACCTGCCAGAACCAGAAATAGTTCTGTTGCCTGATGCTTTCTTTCCTCAGGCTCACAGACCCCAGAGGTGTGTTGGGGAATGGGTGGAGTTGCAATGTTTTAATAAAGTACTCTGGAATTTTGTTCATGTGAACGGTTGCAAATGCCTGCAGTTCTGGTCATGTGAGCATCTGCATTCAGCTGTCCTGGATTTTAATGAGGTTCTGAAGAACATTAACTATGTAATTCTCATGGCTGTTCTTTTGGCCTGTAACAGGGCATAGCAAGGTTAACATTATGTTCACATTTAGATTTTAGTGTTTGGCTTACTGGAAAGTAAAAATAAGTAAAATGAATACTATGCCTTGAAGGGGAACAGAAGGATACTTGGAAATGAAAGGAGTGGTTAGCAAATGTGGAACTCATGGAGTGATGAGTAAAGCTAGCCAGAAAAGACAAGGAAACCTGCTGTTAGAGTTTCATACCCGGAGACTTCACTGCAGGTCTCAGACTCACAGAAAGCACTGAGTGTCCAATTACATTCCCAGTTAGGAAGAACTGAAAGCTGAAGTGAATTTTTAAAACCTTTTTTCCTTCAAGAGAAAACCAGGTCAATCATGCTTCTTAGAAAGAACAAATGCTTACTGTCTGGGAACTTCTTTATTAGGGCATATAGTTTGCTCTTGGTCCCAGTTCAGTTCTGACGGGAGCTCAGTCCCTGCAAGAGGGCTGTCTGTGCACTGATGCCTCCCCCAGAGAAGCAGGGGTCAGCCCAGGAGCAGAGCACTGCTACAGAGACACCACTTGGAACCCAAAGACAGCACCTCCTTCCCAGGAAGCAAACTGAATTCCTCCGTGTGCCACTGTTCAGATATCTGGCCATAAATATCAGGAAACTTTCTGAGCATGGACTAGCAGTTTGTCCATATCCTGAACATATATTTAATGCTCCTTCAGCATGCTTAGAAGCAGGAAGATAGCAATTCCATATGTGAATCTTACTCTGAACTTCAGCTTCCTTTAGAGCTACGGTCAAGTTACATGTCTTTTCCACCCCCAAAATCCACCCCCATTGTTGGATCTGGTGTAGTGCTCTTTCCTGCTCCCAGGGGACAACTTGGCCTTCAAAGGGAAGTACACTGTGAAATCAATCAACACACAAGCAGTCATTTGCTTGTACAGCCCTTTCTCTGGTCAGTTACCTGTTCTGTGCTTCAGGGTGGAGGATGGTCCTACACCCTGCTCAGTCACTGGTTGCTGAAAAGTCAGCACCTCCCTTGGCTTACCTTTTCCCTTCTCCTGATGGCAGTCTGAACAACTTAGCAGCCAACATGTGGCACTCAAGCAGACATGCCAAGGACTCCCTCTCTGATGACTATTGGACACATCTGGTCAGACCTGCAACATCAGGCAGCTGTTTTTGTTGAATCCTCCTCAGAAACTGTCTTCCAGCTCCTCCCGAGCTCCTCAGGAATGGGGTGCCACAGCTGGGGAGAGACACTAGGCATGCTAGGCCAGAGCTGTTGTGCAGTCCTCATCCTGTAAATGCAAAGGCCAGCTTGTCTGTGAAGATATTTGAATAACATTTTTCCCATGTGCCAGATTGTGAGCTGTATGTCATGCTGTCAAGGTTAGCAATCAGCCTGATTGTTGCAGACTTGACAAACATGATTATTTTTAGAACTGCTGGATATTACACATTGCATTAGATCTCCCTTTCATGTTAAAGACTTTAATCTTCTGCTGGAGTTTCTTATTGGACATCTGCCCAGAATATAAAGACTGATCTTTCTTTTTTTTTTTCCCTTTCTTTGATAAAGTGTCAGAGCCTCACTGAAAGGTGTAGATGGCAGTCAAAGGATCTCAGCTGAAGTCATGCCTCTCCCACCTCTCATCCAAATTATAAGTAGGGGTTATTGGCAGTATGTTGAAATAACTTTACCTTGGGATAATAGCCTTTTGCTTATCTCCCATCTATCTGTCACACTGTCTAACTTCTGTATTAACAGAGTCTACCTTTGGGCAGCTCACACAGTACAGTAGCTGTCATTCTGTCCTCACTCCTGGGTATTTAATGTAAACTGAACTAAAGTATGTTAAAGGTAAACCAGGAAAGACAGTCATTTTTCCATCTCACTCCCCAGCAAAGTGAGAAGTAGCCAAAATAGTGGCCCTGCAGCACTCCAGATGTGAAGTAGCACAGTACGTATCTTTACAGAAGAAACATTTTCTGCCTCAGGGGTCTATTAGTAATTTTGACAGCAGAGGCACTCTAATCCCATGCAGAAGAAAACAAGGATAAAATAAGATGGGACCTAGTGAGGTCCTGAATCTTAAAATTAAGACCCAACTTAGATACCCTGGCCCAGCTGTCAAACCAGAGATTGCTGAGGGCTGCATTCTGGACTGCAGAACTCAATATTGCCTGACTGTGATGGCTGGGAATAAAGTGAGAGTTGAAAAGATGGGGAAGTTCACTTGAAAGGCTCATTTCTTTGATCCCAAATGTAAGGGTAGGTAACAAATGGCCCACAAGGACAATGTACTCTGAGGAACTGAGGCTACATGAGGCATGTGACCACCTCCTGGACTAGCGTGCTTCCCCCTCTCTGCAAGAGGTGCTATCCAAACACAACAAGAGGAGGCAGAAAGAAGCTGACACAACATCAAAACCTTAATGGAGCCCCAAGAATGGCCATTTATGAGAAGCAAAAATCTCAGTAGCTCAGCATCCTCCTCCCCTAGCTCACCTTTTCTGTGCACTATGCCACAAAGTCTTCCCCGAAATTAAAAAAAAAAGTATCTAAAAAGATAAGGTGGATCACATAAATGAAGATGCTTATGACTCTGTTCCATAAATTATTTTCTCTCCATACTTTCATATGTTATTTCTGCTCTCATTTTTTTCTAAATGGCATTCACTTACTGTTCTGGTTTTGGTCTATGACCTCATTCAGTAAGACTGGGGATATAGACTTTTGATCATTCTTTATAGATTTGAATTTTAAAAGGGGGTTATGTACAAGAAATCTGTGGCATTTGAGTGAAATTATAAACCTGTCACTTTGAAGGCAGTCAAAAATCTGAGCAAAAACTATTAAAACATGATAGCACTTCCACAGGATAGAATATACCCAGTTTTTCAAAGAGGAAATATATGGAAAATTCCTTAAGAAGGAATTATCATACCTTTACAAGTTATGTGATCTTTAAAACTGCAAAGCCAAAACTTCCTAAGACTTTGTGCATTTCATAGCATTCAAAGTGCACCACAACCATATCTCCCCATTCTAGCCTGCTGTCCAGCGGATCCAGCTGGTGGCATGAGCTGATAAGGACATGCTTGGGAGCCAAGCTCCACACAGAGCAAATATCAGTGCATTGCCTCATGAGCAAGTGTGAGAAAAGGTAGGAGTGCCACAAACAACAGGGAACTGGCCTGAGGCAGTTCAGCTTGTTAGCAGAGAGAGCAGAGCAGCCCTGAAACAGATGTAACCAACACCCTTCATCTGTAATCACTGCACAGTTCTCATGTCAGGAGAGCTTGGGCAATACGAGGGTCTAAACTGCTGTCAGTGTTCCATTCATGAGAAAACAGAAGATGTGGCAAACCTCCAAGCATAGCTTGGTTTGATGGTCCAGTAAGTCAGCAAGTTAGTATAGCATGGGAGACAGTTGCTTTCCAGATACCGATCTCAGTTACTTTCTTTTTCTTTTTTTTTTTTACTTTTTTTTCTTTTTTTTTTTTTTTTTTTTTTTTGCCATGACAGATGGGGATTAGTGTAGCTAACCAATATGCCTAGTCTCTGGAGAGTGGAAACATTTTATGCCACTCAACAGAAGGCTTTATAGATGCTAGAGGTCAAATTCACAATGATATCTGAAAACCTAAAACCTATAGGGGTACTTCCCTCAGGTCTTAGTGGGAATTTAGTCTCTGGAGAGTTAAACCTTGAACACCTTTGTGAAACTGAGCCTGGACATTTAACATTTAAACTATCTCCTGAGGAGTTCTTTCTCCAGCTGTTCCCAAGTTTCAAGAATTCCTACATCTGTTAAAAAGCTCAAACTGTGTGGGGAACAGATTATAACTATTTCCAGTGAGTCAGTAATCCTGCAAGCAACAAGGTAGCTTACAGCTACCTGCTGTACAAAAAGTATTGACAGGCTTATACTTTCAAGTGTAACTTTGGCCGTTCTCCCTTCACTGCATAGCTGGGAAACTGTTTCGTGAGTGATATACCTGCAGTCATAGACCCTAGTACTCTAATATCCCATTAATTCTGTTTAGATGGAATGGTGTTGGAGAAGCTGAATTTTATGTCAGACCTGTCAATAATTCTACAACACTGGCATTTTTCCACATCTATTAGTACAGTGCCTTTCTCATATACCACTAGCATCACTTGAAAACATTTGCTATGTCTTCTTGTCTGCAGGAAAAAAATGAGCCCTGGATTTCACTTTGAAATGAGGATGCCCAATATGTGTCAAAACATGCTGCCTCTTTTATTAATTCCTTCCCATCAGCATTTCAATGACCATGGCTTAAATTAAAAGTCAAGAGCAAAACAATTTGGAATAAAGTATCACCAGTACCTACTAGAACACTGTCCCTTTAAGGCCTTGCATTCTGCCCCAATTAACATTCCACTTTTATTGCATGTACCTGGCCTGAAGAGAGTCAGTAGCCACTGGGCATAGCATAAATTGTTGGCCTTCAGCAAAATGAACAGCTGAAACACATGCAGTACCTGACCATGCTTGTTAGGCTATTTGCTCCTTTAATCACTGTTGCACTCATGAATGCCTGCTATTCAATTATCTTCCAAACCTTCATCATGTCACTAGACAATAAAACGTGACAAGACAGGTATTACTGTGGTAAGGTCATCTGATATCTAGAAGTGTCTCATTATTCCCTTCAGTGATTAGCTACAATTACTGCTTTAACCCAAGTATTTAAGGCCATAACTAAGTGTTTCAAATATTCATCACAGGATACCTTATGAGTGGACAAAGTGTTCATGGAATGTCTCCAGAGCAGCAGCAATCCCACAGACAGTGCTCCAAAAAATGTTGAGACACAACTAAATACTCAAAACACAAAGGGTAGGCAGCCTGTATCTTGCCTGGGCTGGTTGCAAACAGTATCAGAGATAAGAAGGGTCCATGTGCAAGACCACCCTTGACTCACCTTTCTTACCCTAAACACTCCAGGCAGGATAGGAGAGTTGGAGCACAGAGATGAACCCAAAGCACTCAAAACATCTCCCAGAGGGGATGACCCAGAAGCACCTGTATAGGCAGGCTGGGTTAGCCCCAAGGATGTCCTGTTGCCCCTCTCTGGTAACGTAGGTACATCTGGCTTCAAAGTTACTGCAGTTTCTGTATTTCAGCTAGGAATTTATAATTAGATTTAATATTAGGTCATCTTATTTGTTAAGCCAATGTAGTCTTATCCTAATAAAGCCTCTTCAACCAGTTCAGGACCAAGAAAAGTTTTTTTCCCAATGCCTGAAAACAGCAAGTTGCAGGAATTATAACCAATAAAAGATTACATGATCCTCTGTTCCTCAAGTTGGGGTAAATTAAGTAACTCACTGAATTCCAATTCTTTGCATCCTTGAGGTGACACCATTTATGGTGCGCAATGGACAATGGAGAGTTCCCTCCAAGAAAGAATCCTACAGGTAAGCAGAGATGAAGGATGTAGGGCTGGCACTGGTGCAGTAGGAATGATGATTGTTGAGGAGAAGGCTGGACAGACCCAGAGTTTAACATTTCTCAGTAAATCTAAATTACATCCAGGCTCAAGTTAATGTTACTTCTCTCCCTTTCACCCTGCCCAGCCAAAGTCAAATGCTGGTGAAAGGGAGAATTCATCCTGATTTTTGAGTTCAAAGGCAGGACACACATTTCATAGCAGTTCCGTGGGAGATGGAAGTAATACCTGCATAAAGTAGTAAACAAGAACAGCCAGACTTTCGCTGGGGGAAAGGCAGTTTTAGAGGCGCATTGCCAATCGAAACCTCTCTCCCACTGTGGCTCAGTGGCCCCAGTATTTGCTCTGCCTTCCACAGAGCATTCAACGTGACAAGCTAATAACCACAGCTGGCACTGCCACTGGCAAAGTCAGCAGTTACCTCGAGCAGATGACTGATAGAAATGGGCAAGATAGCTTTTCCATTACCTACCAGCAGAGCCCTGGAAAGCCAAGTAAGGGGATGTGGCAGATGTCCCACCCCAGTGGCACAGGAGTAGCAAGCCTTGCTCTCCAGGACTCGCCTCCATTCCAGCCCTTCTATTGACCTTCCCCACCCAGCAGCAGGACGAACCCAGTCCTCCAACTTTGGGACTGCAAAATTCAATTCTGCTAGCACTGCTGAAAGCTTTAAGCAGGCCCTGCAGACAACACAGCTCGCTGCAAGAGAATGAGTTGACAATTTTGTTTCTTGTGGTACAATGAAACTTATTTAAATAAAATTCTGATTAAGAAAGAAAAGCATGGACTTGATTCACAGCAGGGAAAGCTGAAAACTGCTTGCTGCACGCCGTTAAATTACCAATTTCTACCATTTTATTTTTAAAACTGTGCTGTTTCTTTGAGCTGGGAACAACACGGCATGCACATCATTTAGGGTTATGTCTGTGCAAGGTCAGCTTGTTCATTTGACGCTATTGAGCCAAAAGTAAGAAACATGGGGATTTTTTTCCTCTCCAGTTGAGGAGTGTCTATTGCTATGTGGAAATCTATGACCCTATGGCAGCAAAAGATCTGTGTTGGTATGCAAATGGTAAATCAAAGGATCATGCAGCTTTTACCAGTCATTGTCCTATGCCAGGGGTGCATCAATGAGGTAAAAGAAACTTTGTAGCTCGCTCATCTGTTCTGCACATTTAAGTCATAACTGCTGTAGGGCACAGTTGGAATTTGCAGATCATTGTTTTCTGTCTTAGTTACAGAGGACCTGTTACACATACCAGGCACAGCTGGCTACAGTTCAGTAAGACAAACATTAAAATACTCTATAACAATGCACCAAAACTTTAATTTAATGCTGAGTGTGAATAATTTGATTCATTTTGACCATATTTCCTTCTAAATCTTAATCACCTAATCACTGATCAACTTTTCCATTGCCTGTCTGTGACTATTCTCACATTAGGCCATGCAGCTATGCTGTAGCTGGTCATTTCAGATGGTTTGCATTTCCAACTGGTATAAGCATGTGAGCAGTCCTGAAGCAAATACTCAAATGTACTTCGTGTGAATAGTTGTATCAAGAAACAGGAACACAAGAACTTCCACAGAAAATGGCTATAAATAGAGCCAGATAAAGAAAATGCAATTACAAGAATTCACATTTGTTCATCCTTTGAGCTTTTTTCCTAGATATTCTTGAAAGAAATGTTTGATCTCCCATCAGCTAGCCTAGCTATGGGTTTGGGGCACCATATCATCTTGCATCACCTGAGAATCTGGTTCTTTTTGTACTGTCTATGTTTAGCTAGGGCAGAACGTCACGGAAACATGTCTGATACAAATCAGAGGAATGTGTCATATAAATTAACCACCATAACTGTTGTGTTTGTTTTCACTACCCAGACAGAGAATTAATTGCATTGATTTTTAGGGATCTGCATTTTAGATGAGGGTGCACTGCACAACACAAATGAGTTTGCATGATTGTGAGAAAAAGCACTCAGCCATTTTAGAGCATCTCTGGAAATAATCCCTGGACTCCTGTAAAGACAAAAGCTTATAGATGTAGCTCTTTTCTGAAAGAATTTTCAGTGAAAACAACTTTCTTCAGCAATGCCCTGTTATAAGGAATCCAGCTATGTTAGCAACATTCCCTTCCTCTGCAGAGGGGACAGTGATAGCCCACTTTCACTGTTGGGTTGCAATTCCATATTAGGCTGTGATGGAGAGCAGTCAGCCCTGTCAGCTGCAGCCAGGATAAGCTTTCATGTTTAAATCATGTTAGATCATTCAGCAGTTGTACCCAGGGCTGCCTAAATAGCATAGATAACATGTCTGACAAGTCTAAGGCAGGTAAATTAATAAGTGCTGTGCTGAAACTGTTCCCACTTATTAGGGCTTTTTTCACTGGATTTCCAGGAATATCTGTACATCCTTTCTCTTGTGCCTGGCATTGTTATGTGTCTGTGCCCCTCCACCCTCCCCTCCCAGCCCTTTTCTCAAACAATATTGCACAGCTGTGAATGCAAAATACCATTTATTCCACACCATCAGTGCTCAGGTAGCATGCAGATGAGTGTCGATCACTACCTGGGAAATCCTCTTTTCCTCATTAAAATGTCCCTCCTCTTAGGTAAGATAGCAGACAGATGGAGGGATGAGAACAAAAAGTTGATCCAGGAAAGCAGAGAGAATGAGGTAAAGAAGGCAGGTGATCTTGCCAATTCATTAGTCTATTAGCCCAGCGGCCAGTAGGGCATTGCAAAGCCTCCAGGCCCTACTAGACACCTGGATGGAGGCCAGTACTTAATGAGAAGAATTTCTTTCAGCTGACTGTGCTGTGGCTTTTTCTCTTCACCACATGCATTAGTATAGTAGGAGCAGTAGATACAAAAGGATTATTTCAACTTCAGTTATCTAGTTTCTGTGGCCAAGTATTTGGCCATGTGCTTGCTGTACCTGGACTTTTTTTATGGTCATCTGAGTCCCCTGCACTGGTTGAAGGGTGCTTAGTTTCCAAAGCATGGCATAATCAAATTCATTCAGCTCAGTATGTGTAAGGCTTACTGCATTCTTTATTATAGCAGTCCTTCTGTGGGGCCCCGAAGTTTTAAGTGTCTCAGCTATGTACTATGCTGATATGTCACTCCTGAGACTTGTATTAGTACAATGAGCCATTGGAGAGATTATTCATCGTATGTAATTAAGATGTTGGTTAACCGTGACATCCAGAATGAGCATTAGAGCAAAGACACTTTGCTAAATCTGTTGCAGTATTCCAAGTCATCAAGATATCAGTTTGATTGACAGATCAGATAATCTCTTTAGTAATCCTCTGAATTCTAAACACAGAAACCCGTAACTCATCATCAGATAAGAATATGTTGCGTTTATACTCTAAAGGATGGAGGACAGCATTTCATTTGTCTGCATTTATGCAGTCACTGAATAACGTTCTTAGAGCATCTCTGTTTCAAAATAAAGTTTAACTTTAGTAACATCAGGCAGGCTTATCCTTTAATGTCAACAACACGTTCTTGCAGAGGTTCTGCTTGTTGGGTTTTTTTTACAAGGCACTAATGATGTAATAAAGATTAATTAGTGTAAGTTATAGTGTCTGAAATGTATACATTCAAGCTGTTAAATGTGTCAATGGAGATCCATTATGACAACAGCAGGCATTTTATTCTCAATAGGGATTGCTCTATTTGCCAGTATGAGATGTGTTTTCTTTATTAAGACAAAACAAGTGAAAGGGTCCAGATTTGAATACAGCTGAAATAAGACCCTTGCTTTACACAGCATGATAAGCTTTGATTTTGTAAACACTATTACTGTGCTTTCATTGCATATTCCTGCTGGTTTTATTTCATGGCATCAGCTCTTTTACCGGCTTTTATTTGGCACCATATTAAATCAGGCCATCAGAATATGCTTAGCACCTCATAGCTTAAAAAAAACCAAAATCAACGTGGCGATTTATGAAGGACAAGTACTTGAAGTTCAAATAGAATCTGTGTATCCATATAAATATCTGCCCAGATCTAGATGACCCATCAGACAGAGAAGATTAAAGCCCACTGAATTTCTGCAGCCAGTAACACAAAAGGAGGGGAATGGTGTGGCTAACAGCACCTCTGTGTGCTTGGACATCCCATAGCCCTGTTAAGACGGCATCCACACTCACCATTGAATCAGAAAGAGGTGGTTACCAGTGCAAAGCCCAAATCCAGCCATATCTATGGATCCCTACTGGCAATTGAGATATATTCCTGCTGTCTCCTCATTCAACCATCACTTTAAGTTGTTAGAAGATTTTAACTGATTTTAAGGCCATTATCAAGATATTTTAAAATAAATATGAGATGCAACAATAAGATATTTGCTGCAAACTCACTGTTTAAATGCAACAAACACTACTAGTAAATGCATTGCTTGGATCATTTTGAGTGCATAAGACAGTTATTAAAATTCAGGACTTGATCTGATTTCCAAAAAGACCATCAGTTATATGGCATGGGCAAGTCCTCATTAGGCTGAGTCCATCTGAAGGCATTTCCAAATCCCCCACAGCACTCTGGTCCCAGTGTGGCATTCAGCCAAATGGAACAGACAGTGCTTCTCCAGTTCCCAGGCTGTCACACTAGAGGGTTTTCCTTTGTTTCTGTTTCTCAAAGGAATACTTTTCCCATGCACACTTAGAAATTGTTTCTCAACAATGTTTTACAAACTGAAGATTTTACATAGGATTCTTCTGTGCATGGCATTTATTGAATTTTGTGCATCTGGGTTAGGACATTAGCCTTTACAAAAAAATATTCAGATGTCAAAATTAGACAACATTTTGTCTGGGGTATCTCTGTTTGCTTGCTTGCTTATTTTTAAGTTGTAGTCTGTAAGAAGGTTTACTGTCTCACTCTTCTGTGATTCAAAGTTTGATCAAAGAATTTTCTTACAAACTTCAGCAGAAAAAAAAAGGTCTTTTATGAGTTGAGATCAAGCATCAAAGTTTTCAACCCTAAAGAAGCTTAGGAGATATTTATAAGTATTTGAAATTGAGGGGGGAAAAAACAATTTGTGCCAAGAGTGTCTTCCCTGACACCTGGAGAAATGCTGCTCCTGCCTTTGCCCTTGCCATGGCCTCCAGTTAAAACAAATTTCAACTTTTTCAGAGCAACATGAGCAGGGTTGAAGGCTAGGTCTTCCATTCACTTTTTGCTGACTTTCTTCTGGCTGTCTCATTCAGGTTCACCCTAATACAGCAGAAGGGAAGTGAGGAGGGAGACATCAGAATAGGAGAGATCCTTCTTTCCTCTCCTAAATATGAATGAATGTCTGTGCTGAATCTCCAACACAAAAAATGCTCACCTCGTCCACTCTGATGGACAACTCATAGTCCTAGAAGATTTTTCAGGCAACTTGAGGGTTGCACACCTTGAACAGACAGTGTCTGTCTGAAGTCTTTTTCTCTTGCAGTTGTACTGGCCCAGAGCTGGGCTTAGCTGCCACCTGAAGATTCAGCTGTGACTGAAGTAGCAGGATACCTATTCATAGCTCTTCTTTAATCCAGAAATTCAGATTAATGCCTGTGCTTGGCTTCATACATCTGGGACAGAATCACAAGTGCATGTGACATCAGAGCCTAAGCAAATCAGTAATATCAAGTAGCATACACACCAAAAACTAACAGTGCTGTCAGGGATTGAAATATTAGTGGACTATGCCTCAAGAGAGCCATGAAAACATGAAACATTGTCCATATATCACCAGCTCTGATCTGCTTGCTTGATTAAGATCTCAGGATTAAAGTTGAATAAGGAAGAAAATCCATTCTACAAAACCTTCACCTTCTCAGAAACAAAGATATCATTGAGCCCAGTGTGTAATTAAATCATAATTTCCTGAAATAACACAAAGTGTCAGAGCAATCCAGCCCTCAGGAGCACAGACAGCTGCACTGACAGAGCAGGCAGCTTTCGTACATGAGGTGAGGATTCACATGATCTTGGCCAGTTCTGAGCCTTCAGTCACAGCTCCTGCTGATGAGCCCCATACCACAGACCCAGAGGGCTACACAAGTGCCAGTCTCTGGGTTTGCTTTCTGTAAATGAAAAACGGTAGCAATTACTACTCTGCTGTTGATCAGTATCCCATTTGTGGAAGGTATTGAAAAATTAACTGAAGACCCTTTGCTTTATAGGTTTGACTTTGGAACTAAGACTAAGCTATCATAAGGTTTCCTACATTGGAGTCTGAAGTCTGCGATTTAACAGATCTAAACTACAGCTTCATGTTACTTTCCATACATTAATCATCTCTAGAATTCAAAATATGTTCATTTGCTTAATATGAATCCCTTAATGTACTGTATGAACATGTATTTACTGAAGATCCCATCTGTGCTTTGGCATTTTTATAATTAGATGCACAGTTTATCAGTCAGATACAGAAGATTTTTTTTTTTGTAAACTAATCACTGCCACAATTTGAAACTATATATTAAAATGCTTCAATTATATGTCTTTTACTATGAATGAACCTTTTCCTAGTAACGGCATTGCACCTGAAGTAATTAAATAGATGTGGAGCTTATAATCGCAACAGAAATTGAATTCTCAGTTAACAATTTCAAAGTCCTGTTGATGAAAATTCCCACTGATTACAATTCCTATCGATTGAAAGTGATTTTAATCAGTTCAGTTGTTTTTTTAGAGGATTGACCACAAAATAAATACTCTTTTCCCATATGAGAATATTTGCATTACTAGGAGCCGTGCAGGGATGAAGCTTAAAATTCAGTGTTGGTTTACTTTGTCTAGCTGTCTCCTCTGAAGGGAAAAACAATTCTTCTCTTGAAAACATTCAGCACCATAATTTTAAGTGCATGACAATATCCATCTTCAATGGGTAAGAAATCAGAAAAATTTTAGAAGTCCATTTCTGAGACTACCAAACAGATCCACCAGTCCAAACATCTACCTGCTTGGATTCTTAAACACTGAGAAACACAGGAATCAGCTATAAAAGTAAAAAGCTTCTGGTATATCAAATGTAAAACCCAAATCCTCACTACACAATATGTAACCTTTCTAAAAGACTAGATATTATGCACCTGTAACATTTCTCTTTTTTTTTTTTTTCTGAGATATATAAACTTACACTTATGACAAAAATAACCATTGGTGTGGAATAACTAACATGAGCCATTCAGATTACTTCAGCTTTCAGAGGGATTGTGGTCTAAGATTTCTCAAATCTCATACCAGTGGCAGCCTTAGCCAGATCAGCTCTCTATATGTGGTTCCACCCCACAGTGGTTATTGGTATTTCACCACAAATTTTACTGTCCTAAAGGTGTATTTCAGTGTGGAGAGTAAAAGCCAGTGACTCTGAAAGCATCATTGTGACATTGCACAAACCAAACAGCTGCCTGGATGAGGACTGTGAGAAAACCCAATGACTGGCTCAATTTTGGAGATAAAAATTTCACCCCTGGAGTGGAGTTACTGCTACCAACCTGCTTATTCAGGGATACATGGCAATAAGCTTTATGAAAACCCTTAGAGAGCCAGCACAGAAGTCTCCATCTGAACAAAAATTCAGTTGCTAGTCAATCAGATCTGGCCTATGGAATATAATAACATAATACATGGTAACATAGCTGAGTAAATACTGTTCTAAACTACACCACCCTGCTAATTTTCACATGATCCATGACAGCATAATCAGGTCAGAAATTCTGTTGCAGTAGGGAGTACTCACTTTCTCTCACTGTCATGTGAAGTGTGGACAAGCTTACAAAAAATGTTTGTAATTGGAGCTGTGAACACCTGAACTTCAACAGAGGGCAATTGTCAAAATACTGTAAGTTCATCTTCAGATAAAATATCCTCAATGGTTCCTTTGCCCAGTAAATTACCTTTGTTAGGCATTAG
The DNA here is from genome assembly GCA_020086605.1 of Lanius collurio. Classification (NCBI taxonomy): domain Eukaryota; kingdom Metazoa; phylum Chordata; class Aves; order Passeriformes; family Laniidae; genus Lanius; species Lanius collurio. The sequence goes on from JACBWW010000012.1 coordinate 6,195,463, forward strand.
AGTGCACAAGTCTTCCTAGAAGGATCTCGGTTAAGCTGATGGCCTGTCTTTTAATCTTTTAGGACCTTAACTTTGTACATTGTTATTTACTGTCAGCTCCAGAATTCTGCAGTATTGCAACCTCATCCAAGTGTCTAACATTAGGTGGGAGATGTGCTTTGCCTCCCTTGGCACTGTAATGCTATTGCTGAAGATAAAATGTGTCCTCTGTCAGTGAAGGACATTGCCAAGTTTTCTGATAAATCAAATTGCCTAAAGATTTCTTTTAATTTTTTAAATTAAAAAAAATAATAAAGTTTATTAAAACCATTTGAATAGTGTGATAGATAAATTAGCTGAGAAACTGCAACAAACAGAAAAGATTCAGGACCCAGAGTCTGGCAATTTCTTTAAAATTTCACGCAAGTCGAGATGACAAACAGATGGCATGGTTAGGAAAATCTAGAAGGCAAAATATAGTCCCCATGTCACTTTAATGATGCCTCTGCTTATCACAGCCTATATTTTAAATCAACTTACAAAGTATTTTTCTAAATCATAAAACTCTCTTGAGCTCTATTTTCTAAAGACAAACTGGCCTGTAAAGATGCATCAGTCAAGCAGAAGATTAATTCCTGTTGTACCAAGTTGTTGTTTTTGGCACAGAAGTCAATATTTATAAGACAGAAAGCAGCTGCAGCACACAAGTTAGCATAGTGCATAAATCTTTGCAGCAGGTTATAGCAAGATGATGATACTATCCACAGGTAACACGATGGAAGCACTGCCACAACAGAGCCTTCCTAATGGTGGTCATCCATTTACCAGTGTGAGCCACGCTAATGAGGTCACACTGATTCACTTCATGTCATTTCCCCTTTGGAAGCAATCAGTGCAAATATAAACCAGTAATACATTAGAAGAGGTCACCCAGCGCAGTAGCTCTGTAAAGAGTGAGCTGTTTGTATAGGACTCCGAGCCAGATCCAAGCCTGCCTGGAGCAATAGGACGTGTGGCTACTGACAACAGGGCCTGGGAAGCAGATTAACCCCCCGTCCCCATGAAAGCTGGCTGAAGTAAAGCGCTGCTCTCAGCTTTGCCTGTGGTGCAACTCTTCATCCCTTCTCTCTCATCACCCCTCCACATCGGTGGTGGGGGTCGCTGGAAGGGCAGGGGGTTAACTCTCAATTTTCCTTCTGCTGATTGAAGCTTTTGCCTCCTGCCTGGTGATGCCGGATGGCAGCTTTGGGGCAGCAGAGGGACAGGGGCACAGCACTGCCAGGAGTTGTGGCAGATGTGGTCCTCCCTCCCTCACAGGGGGACAAGAGTCTTGTCATTTGACAGAAGTACTGACCTCCTTCCCCATCACTCAGCCTCTCTTGCTTGACCCACTACCAATGAGATGCCCACTCTCCTCCACAACAGAGACCTGATGCGGTCAGCAGCAGAGTCAGGGCACATTGGATAATGCCTGATCAACCAACCAGGCAAGCCCCAGCAATCCCCAGCCTTGCCTTCCATATCTTCAGTCCAGCAATCATTCCCTTCCATGGCATATGATGAGCTCTGCAGTTGAGAGGGTAGAGCTGATCTAATTCTTTATGTGCAAAGTTATACATTTTCTCCATATCTCTGCCAGTCCTTTTCCCAGTGCTGAAATTGAGGATATCAGATCCCCTGCCACAGTATTATCTCTGAAACTAGAAGAGAAGGAAGTTCAGCCTATCAGTCTACTTGGTTATTTCTCCCCCTTCTTGAGAAGGCCGTCATGCCAAAATTTTGGGTTCCTGGCACTTTTCACAGGAGTGCAGCTACTCCCTTACAAGGCCATATGCAGTTTCAAGCCCATGGCTCTCTCTCTCTAGCCACTGCTGCACTAGGTCTGACACTTCCAATCTCACTCGACCAAATTATATGTGGTGGTAGGCAAAGATGTTTGAAGTTTATTGTTGAATAGATGCAGATTGAGCCCACATGGGAAGGAAATACAGTAGATATGTGGAACACCATTGTAACAATTTATCAGTATACATTCTGCATGCTTTATAAATTTCACTAGCTTGATTATCTATTTCATTCCTAGAAGAGAAAAAGCTGTATTAATTTCTTGAAATAGGCAGCAGAAAGAGATTGACTTGAAATAAACAAAATAGTTGAAATTAAATTTTCTTGGCAAGATCTGCTTGTGTTGTTCATGAAATAAATGTACGTTATGTCTTGCACTGTTACTCAGCTGTGATCCTGTAATGTGTTCTCTGCATCCTGTCAGACATATGATCCTTTGTCCCATAATAGACCCAACTATCTCACAACCAGCTGAGCTCAGGGTCATCCCAGGGTCAGGCTGGTTAAAGATGGCTGTCAGTTCTCTGCCTGACTCACAGACGAACTTTAAATCACCTTTATCTTACTTGTGCTGATGCTTTCCAGCCATCACGGTAGCAGGAGCTGTAGCATCTATGTATGATGTAGGGAAATGTCTTATAGCATCCCTGAAAATTTCTCTGCGGATCTGCAATGTGCAGTGCACTCAATATAAAGAAAGTGCAGCTTGATGCATAATGTGAAATGGGAACTATTTCAAATACCTTTGTGCAAGGTAGTTAACAATATGCTTCTCATCCATCTTGCAAATGAAAACAATAATTCAGGGAGTGAAATATCACCCTTCAGATCAGAAATATAATTATTACTTAGCCTGAAATTTCCAGCAAAAAGAATATTTGCATAAGAAGGACAGATAATCTGGGAAATGCATCACCTAATGTTTTTATTGTGATAAATACCTCTCTTCAGCTTCTGCAGCTACACAACTTCTTAATGTTTGTCACTAGTCTCCAAGGTATAGAAGAAAGACAGGCCTTAATTGTAAATTTACACATGCTTTATTACCGTGCAATGGCATAAACACATTTAACAGGATTGTCATTCCAGTTAATTATGCTGATTCTGACATGTACCTATCTCATCTAAAATTGATAGTGCCTTTTGACCAGTTAGTAGCATCACAATGTGTTTTGTCTTTCTAAGGCTAAGCATGTTAGGGACCAGAGAATGGCAGGAGAAAAGAGCCCCTGCATATTAAGTAAACACCAACAGATCAACAGCCAAACCTCCCATTAAGGAAACTGTAGATAGCTGAACCCCAGCACATGTTCTGCATTTCTATGTCTGTTCCAGCCACAACACACCTGCCCCAGGCAAAAACAATAATCTCCATTATGCCTAATAGTAAATAACACTGTTCCAGCCCCTCAGAAACTGTTGGCCTTGCTCACATTGTGTGGTATCCAGCACCCAAGCAGATGGTAACACTTATTAAAGATATTAAAGCAGAAAAAAGGACAGCAGAAAAGGAGGCAACTATTAGAGAACACATTGTGATGAGGGAAAAAACAGTTTCCATGTTTTCCCTGCAGCAGAAGTCTTGAGTCTGTGAATTCCAGACTGAAGAAATTGGTGCAAGACATGAAATCAGCAAACAACAAACAAGCATCCAATGAAAATAAAACACCACCCTTACCCTCAGCAGACTTATTGGTGCTCAGATCAAAGCCTCACTTTCAAACCTCACACTGAAAAGGAAACTGAACTCCTTTCCTTCCCACACACCCCAGAATAAACCTGACAGGGCTTCCAGAAAGGAGATGGAGGTACATATATCTTACAGTCACACCTGGGTGACAAGGGAAATGGAAGGAAGGAAGGAAGGAAGGAAGGAAGGAAGGAAGGAAGGAAGGAAGGAAGGAAGGAAGGAAGGAAGTTATCTTCTGTGAAAAATGTATTTAAAAATCTTTTAAGTCATTAATTTTCTATCATGGGATCTACATGCCTTTTAAAGAAAAGTGAGCTTTTATGCTCTATCAAAAGCATTAAACCATGGGTGATGGTAGCTGAGCTAAAGAGCTCAAAAACCTGGAAGAAAAAAATTTGAGGAATCAAAAATGCATTAAAGAATAACAATCCTGTTGATGGTCATGTAAAGTGTAACTTGAAATGCCTCTCTATGTAATATGGAAATTTCACACTGCTTGGGAAAGGATGAGATACCACCACTGAGGACTCTGCTCTCTATGCTCTGCACCTACTCCTGCCCCTACTCATGGGCAACAGTCTCTCCTTTCAGCTACCCCACTGCTCTACAGCCAATATTCTTGAGGACAGTGGCAGCCATGTCCAACAGAGCCCCTACACAGTTGTCCATCTTCCTTCCTCACACGAGCCTTGCCCTTTTGGAAACCTTCATGCTAACCTAGATTGTAGGAATGGAAGAACTGCACCAAAGGCTAGAGAACGTAAGCTCATGAAGTCTGGAAAACTGGAAAGGCTTAGATCACCAGTGAAGAGATGCTGAAGACCTTGTCTTATAACTGTGGATAAGCACTTGGGAAACATCTAGCTAAAGCTTTATTTTTAATATTCTTTTAAGTAGGACAGTACAATGGATGCAAGGAGGAATTAATTTCCTCCATTTTCCTAAAAAGAAATTTTGCAGCTCCTCAGCTTTTGAATGCATCTAGAATTCATTTTGCTGGACAAGAAAAAGCAGTATTTTTCAGTAGTGGCATTCTGGCTAAGCACACATACTCCTGCTTGCTCACAATTAAAGAGATGTTCTCACATGACAGCCCAAGGAATGTCCTTCAGATCCAGCTGACAGGCTCTCTGGAGCAGAGCACAGTGCCTGCCTTCAGATAAACTCACATTAAGCAGATATGTCCCAAGACAGTGCTGCTGATGGACTTCATTCCTTTCTCTCTCTTCTTTTGAGCTCAGATAGTGTTCACCTTATGAGTAGTGTGACTTCTGGGGCAACTTCCACAGTCTTTTTTTCTGAGAAACTCCCCATTGAAACTACTAGGCATTTTTATATAGCACAAATGCAGCAGGAGTTAACCGTTTGTGATTAAAGGAAATCTTCTATTTGATGCCTGCTGGCATTTTTTTACTCTAAATATTTTACTACTATTAAAAAAAAAAAGTGTCCTACCCTTTGAGATGTGAACAATGTATCTTAGATTATTTGATCTTCACTTAAATATAGATTGTTTTTTCCAAAGGCTGATATATATTCCTTGCCCTGGAGAATATTTAGAGACAAACAAACCTAATTTTAAGGCTCAGGCTGGACTCCATCACTTTTAATGCTTCTGCTTTAAACTAATATGGAACTGCACTATACAAAATACCTGCTATAAGGATTAAAAACATGAAATAACGTGCCTCATTCTCATGAATCCTAAAGGACACACCCGTGCACCCTTAGATCGGCCTTTTCTGTCAACAGGGACACTTCAGACATGTCAGCACATGAAGCAGCTCTCAAAGGTGCTTCACCAAGGAAAATGGCCTTTGGAATTTCCTATATGTAGTAAGAGCACCCTTCCCACCCCGAGGTTACATGCTGAGTGCAGACACCGGGGTGCAGGGGACCCTGTACAGCTGCATGGGGATTGCTGTCCCACGTGGCTGAACATGCATCCTGCCCTCAAGGAAGGGGGCCAGGTTCGTCTCAGCCAACACACACCTGAATGCAGTTAATATCGCTCAGCTCTTCCATTCATCTCCTGGCCAGTTTTTGGTCTCTAAGAGGAAAGGAATTTTATGAAATAAAGATCTAAGGGCTGAAAATGTGCATGCAAAAGGGGGGGGGGGGCAGGGAATGTGACAAACCTTCTGGCCCATGTGAAACGTTTGCTTCTAGACGAAAGGGGAGGAGGCTTGATCCTGCTCCTGTGCTAGATAAGCAGATATCCTGCAGGCAAGCAAAGCTGGCAACAGGCTGAAATCATGGTGAGAGTTGAAAAGCTTGTTTTTCTATATGCACAACAAACCAGAAACGTTGACAGAAAAGTAAAAGAACATCTGCTCATGCTGATCTATGAATGCTTTTCCTGGAACCATTAACCTCCCTTCTTTGTCTGTCTCTCTTTTTTTCCTAAACTGAAAATTATCATTTTAAATATTCAAGGCTTTCATTTCTCTATTAATCAAATTAAATCTCCCTAGCTACAGTTAAAATACTCTGTGAGGTCCTTCCACCAAAGATTATCTGCCTCACAATTAGAACTCATTTTTAATACAACAGGCGTGAAATAGAGAGCCACAGCTTTTGAATCAATATAACTATAAATTACATGGGAAAAGAAACAGTAGCATCCTAGCTTGAAACAACAGATTTATTATCCAAGAGGATGGTATTTTATTGATAGAGTACATAAGTTTTATAAAGAAAGAGAGAAGGAGACACAGAGAGAGAAATCAATGTTAACATGGGCTCACCATTTCTTTAAATGCTGCATTTGTGGTAACTAGTTTTCATTTCTTATTTTAATTTGTAAAATGTCACATTGAAAAATGTTTAGTGGATAAAAAGTCCTGTCTGGAGTATTTTCTAAGGCAAAATGCCACTGATTTTAATGAAAAAGATCTTTAGAAGAAGGTCCCATTGTGTGTTCTGTACTTTATCCTGGTTAAGACTGGTTACTAAAGGACCTGCTCCATTCCCATATTTTAAACAACATCATCGTTCATGTTGCAGCTAAGATCTCTAGTTAAACTTCAAAGATTTGCATTTATTTTGATTTCCCCCGGCAGGACAGGGTGACAAAATTTTTTCTTTCTGATAGCAGCAAATATTTTAAATGCATCACCTTCCCCTTCCACAATCAGAATTCATCTGTGGTTGCTTACATATAGGATATATAAAAAAAAAAAAACCGAACCTGTGATCAGATTCTTGCTAGATTTTCACTGCTTTCAGTGCAGTCTGCCCTGCTGTCTTCTCAGTGAAGTGCAAAGGGGAAATTTTTGCCTATTGTTGAATATGGAGTTTGCAGTTAGGGCCTGATCCAAAGCCCAAGGTAATAACTACATCTTGTTTTCTTTCAGCTCCAATGAAAGTGGGAGTCCCCCTGTATGATTGACCAGGCTCAAAACACATCATGATGCTCAAAAAAAGGGATTAGAGATTATCTGGATTTCTAGAGTCTCTCATCTGATTTGCAATAAAACTGTCTTGTTAGAGGGTCCTCAGCAGAATTTTCAGTGGGTTTGGCTGTGCTCCTTATATACTTCACAGTATAAACGCTGTTCAAACCCTGGGGTGAAAAAGATGTGATCTGAAGAGAGAAAACTTTACTGGTGGATTACCAGGCTCAGTGTGGCTAATTTTTGGATTTGCAGACTTTTGGGTCTCAGGTGAGCTGAACAATGAGCCACAATATGTTCCACTCAAAGCCAAGATATGTATCAGGTGCAAGCTTCTGCTAATGTTTGAATCTTTCAGTTTGTAAGCTGACTTGAAAGAAGCTTGGGTAATGCCTTTTTACATAAATCTAAGTTCTTGGGGACATACATGTTCCTATGGATGTAGAAAAACACTGCATGTTTCCTGTGCAGTGGGATCTGAGCTGTGTCATTGAAGACAGGTCTTCTCAGACCCTTTTTGTCTCACCTTCTATTTCCATGATCACTGCCTTGCCTCATTGCACTGTCAGAAATACAGAAAATAAAATATACAGGGAGATGTAATGAACTGCAAAGCCCCATGGGGTCCTGCCTGTCTGAAATACCCACTTCTATGTCTAAACATATTGTTCATGTTAATACTGTTTGCTGGTAGGAGTGTTCCTCCAAGATAACATTTTTGTGCAGTGAAATATGCATGGCTCTCAGATGGGATCACCTTTCAGTTTCTAGACAGTGTTATTTTTTTTACCCATTTTTTTTTCCTATCACAGCATGAAGAACACAACACTGCCCCACCAATGCCTTTTGTTTTATGACTCATCTGTCCACAGAACTATGCAAGGATGTTAAATCCACTGATAGTGCAGAGCAGTGCTGCAGTGATTTTATTTCTTGCAAAATAGAGTAATCTGGTCCATGTGTCTACTTTGCTGGGTGCTAGTGGGAATATTTTACTGCTATGCTAAGAAAATAAATTGAGGTTTGGATGACATTTCCACTGCAACTGATGTTTTGTACAAGAGTTATTTTTGATAATAGACCAGTTGCAAAAGTAAAGAAAAATCTTCATTTTATATGAACAGAAGAGTTTCAGTTAAAACTGTGTAGAAATTCCCACTTCTGTGGCTTAGCCCCTTCCATGATCTTCACCTTCCTATGAAGGCAGTGGGAAGTCTGGACAAGCAATTTTTCTCCAAGACTTCTCTAATATGCCCCCACTGCTCCCTGAAGGGATCTGTGATTTATACAGGTGTGCTTTGCACCTGAGGGTTCACTGGCACGCAGAGGAGGAGGCCCTCTATTTCCACCACCAGCCTCATCCTCACCCCCATCTCTTTTCATTACTTAACGAAGCTGGTCTCCTGTGTTTTCTCTGCTCTTTATTGCTTGTCACCGAGGCTGAGTGACTGCTGAAGATGAGAGGGGATGAGGAGTGTGAAGCGGGAAGCTTCTGCCTTTGGTCTGAGCCTGACGGGGAATGATGAAAAACACATGGGCTATGAAGAAGTCCAGTCCAACTTTCTGTTTACCGAGCTCCCAAGAAACGTCAACATCTGTCACCAAGTTACCCCTAAAAGGGGCACCCCCTTGCTACAGGACCCCGATGGCAGGTCCCATCCCTCTTCCCCCAGCACGGGCTGGAGCGGAGGGGTGTTGACAGAGGGAAAGGAAGGTTATCCGGGATTTGGTGATGGCTGTATTAATAGACAAAGGACATCAGAGGCGATATCCCCGGCTCAGCGCTGCGGTGCCACCTCAGGCTCGGCCAGCCGGCCCGCAGAGACGGGGTGGGCGCCGGGGCATCTCTCGGGTTTGCCTGACTTTTGGCGCTCCCGCAGGCGGGTCCCGAGGGAGAGACCGGCTGAGCTGGGTGCGGAGGAGCGCGGCCGCCCCGCACCGCTCCCCCGCCGCCCCCGGGCCGGGCGCTGAGCGAAGCGGCCCGGCAGTCGTAGCCCCGCTCTGTGGTTATTACAATTCACACAACGAATTCTCCTCGTATCAGTAATTTCTCTAAGATGAAATACGAGTACAGCTGCGAAGGAAATCGATCCCTACAAAATGCCTTAGCGAAGAGTTCAGTCAAAATAGATATTTCCTTGTTCTTTTTTTTTTCTTTTAATTTATAATAGTCGATAGCATATTGCTATTTTTTTAATTTTCCTTTTCTTTTCTTTTTTTCCTGGCGAAGAGTTACAACCCTGCATGGGGTAGAATTAGAAATTGCATAAATACCTTGGCAAAGCCAAGCTTATCGGATGCAAACAAGAACCGCTGCGCAGCGCCGAGACGCCAGGCGGGCATCGAGACAGGCACGGGGCAAGCACAGGGGCAGGGCGCGCACGTACCCTGGCTCTCGACCTCTCGGACACTGCCTACAACTCTGGTGAGCAAAACGCTCCACGAGTCCCTGCGCATTCCTAAACCCTCTGCTTCCCGCTGGCTGCACCACATCTGAGACCGATGTGAACACAGGCACGAGAGTTTGTGACTGAGATTAGCTTCGTACCTCCTGCTGTCCCCCTTGTATCTGGGGTTACTTGATATTTTTTTCTTTTTGCTACTTTTACTTTCTTGAGGGGCAGAAGTTTCGCAATATGTTGAGTTTGTATTTACAAACTGGGCACTCAGAAAAGTCATCAACTGGCTATCGGTTTCATCGTAGTCAAGGCTGATCATTATTCTGGCTATCGGTTTCATTGTAGTCGAGGCTGATCAT